>LR812523.1:39146091-39386091 GCA_903798195.1 Danio kyathit | reverse complement strand
GGGTCTTCCACACAACTTTAAATAATTCAACTAATTCAGATGAAATTTTTGTGTGAGGCGAAAAACATCCTGTGAGTAAACTAGAGCAAGTGATGCAATGCATATGCTCTATTGCGCTTGATGTAATATAAAATATAAATGTAAAAAATATTATAATATATTAATTCATTCATTCATTTATTTTCTTTTCGGCTTAGTCCCTTTATTAATCCGGGGTCGCCACAGCGGAATGAACCACCAACTTATCCAGCACATGTTTTTACGCAGCGGATGCCCCTCCAGCTGCAACCCATCTCTGGGAAAATTATTATATATTACTATAATATTTTTATTATTTATATTAAATATAAAAATATAGAATATAACATAAGCACCCAATCTTGAGCACAACAAAGTGGATAGATACTATAAATTAAAATGTTTAGTTCTAATGGTTCGTTCTGATTGGTTAAGGTTCTGTTAAATTTAGAAATGATTTCAAACTTTGAGTGATATAGAGTAATGTGAAGTGTGAGTAATTATTAAAACAAACATTAAAAATACAAAAAACAGAATCCAATCAAAATCAGAAACTTAATTGTTATATTACTTTGTAACTCCCTTCTCCTGTGAGGAATAATATCATTATGCTGGCTCTGAACTCTCAAACTGAATTTAGATAACACAAACAGTAAAACCATGGAAGAAAACTTGACCTTGATGCTAACTTGGTCATTCCGCATGATTTTTTAGTATGATATGATTAACCTGATTAAATAGACAAATGTATAATAAAGTAATAATCATTTAGTTCAATTTGTCTATGTAAAAACTACAATTATTTGTATCTATTTAACTGTTGTGGGTAGAGATACACATGAATCATTGGTGGAATGAGAGTGGCACAGGTCCAATGTTTTTTGGTAGTAATTTATTTTGGTCTCTTTTGCACATTTAGTTAACTATACACTCACCGGCCACTTTATTAGGTGCACCTGTCCAACTGCTCATTAACGCAATTTTCTAATCAGCCAATCACATGGCAGCAACTCAATGCATTTGCTGCAGTTCTAACCAAGCATTAGAATGGGGAAGAAATGTGATTTAAGTGACTTTGAACGTGGCATGGTTGTTAGTGCCAGACAGGCTGGTCTGAGTATTTCAGAAACTGCTGATCTACTGGGATTTTCACGCACAACCATCTCAGAGAATGGTCCAAAAAAGAGAAAATATCCAGTGAGCGGCAGTTCTGTGGGTGCAAATGCCTTGTTGACACCAAAGGTCAGAGGAGAATGGCCGGACTGGTTCAAGCGTATAGAAGTCAGCTAAGAACAGGAAACTGAGGCTACAATTTGCAATAGAAGATTGGAAAAATGTTCCCTGGTCTAATGAGTCTTGATTTCTGCTGCGGCATTTGGATGGTAGGGTCAGAATTTGGTGTCAACAACATGAAAGCATGGATCCATCTCGCCTTGTATCAAGGGTTCAGGCTTGTGGTAGTGGTGTAATGGTGTGGGGGATATTTTCTTGGCACACGCCACAGCCTACCTGAGTATTGTTGCTGACCATGTCCATTCCTTTATGACCACAGTGTACCCATCTTCTGATGGCTACTTTCAGCAGGATAACGCACCATGTCATAAAGCACGAATCATATCAGACTGGTTTCTTGAACATGACTATAAGTTCACTGTACTCAAATGGCCTCCACAGTCACAAGATGTCAATCCAATAGAGCACCTTTGGGATGTGTTGGAACAGGAGATTCGCATCACGGATGTGCAGCAACTGCGTGATGCTGTCATGTCAATATGGACCCAAATCTCTGAGGAATATTTACAGTACCTTGCTGAATCTATGCCACGAAGGATTAAGGCACTTCTGATAGCAAAAGGGGGTCCAATCTGGTATTAGTAAGGTGTACCCAATAAAGTGGCCAGTGAGTGAATGTTGCATTTCAACCACATGCCAACCAATTGTCATGAGACTGTCTGCTTAATATTGGCTGATCCTGCTCCACCAACAGACACTCACCTTTGCAAGGAGAAAAATCATGTATTAGTAAACACATAGAAAGAATAAGCAAGATCCTGGTGGGTAAGTGCTAATCTTGCAGTTGTGTACTTTTATTCATTAATTTTACTTCGGCTTAGTCCCTTATTTATCGCCAGAGCGGAATGAACTGCCAACTATTCCAGTAAACCCAGTACTGGGAAATACCCATACACTCTTACATGGCCACGACCAATTGAGTTAATCTAATTTACTTATACCACATGTCCTTGGACTACAGGGGAAACCAAAGCACACAAAGGAAACACACAAAAACACGTGGTTATTCTATGCTGTCAAGCTTAAATGTAAGGACTCTCAATCTGAGGTCAGCCCAATCCAGCACATGATCAGACTAGATTGGTCCTGGATTGGTCTTTACTCCAGTTTCTAATGGTTGCCAAACATTTTCAAATCATCATGATATGATCCAGGATTGCATTAGCAAAGCAGCATACTGTGAGGATTATTTACACACTGTGTTATGTTGGGTTTGGGCTCATTCAAATAGAGAAAACCTGCACTAAATAAATAAACGTGGTCTACTGTGGCTTACTAATGCTTGGTGAAGCTCCAAACAGAAACACTCCACAAAAAAAAAGGATGTGCATACTGTTTACATGCACTTGGTATTGTTTGGTCACCGATGTCCACTCATTCAGACAAGAACCCTGAAAAAATGTGTAAACGCAAAGATTTTTTTGTATCTGTAATTAAGAGGTGGTCTTTCTGAAGCTTCATAATGCGTATAAATCTTACATGCCCCATAACGAGATGCTCATGATTAAATATTTATGTTACTTTTCTCAATCTCACAGCATCATATTTATATTCCGAAGCATTCCTCCATTTCTGTGCAGCGGGGAATTTCCAGCATGTGCAATTTTGCATTTCTGCTTCTAACGCAGTACTGAGGATGCGGGCTAGGCCGAGCAGGTGAAGCCCTTTATATGTTTCACCTCTTCATTCTCATTTCCCCTGGACAACGTTAGACAGTTCTGATCTTCTAAACAGCAGATTCGGAGGTGCAATGTACAATAAGAGCTGTTCTTCCGACCATATGAGCAAATGGGATGTTTGGGTGATAAGGCCTTCCAGTAAACCTCCTCCCTCCCTGTTCTTACTGTCCGCTGCCAGGACGGTCCCAGGGCCCTCAAACGTCAGGCCGCAGCAAGGCGCTCAAGCGCTGTCTGTAATTGCTTCGGTCTAGACACTGTCTGGTATGGGAAACAGACACGCACATTGAGCATGAGGGAGGGAGGGAGGGCGATGGAGAGCATGCAATGGGATTAAAACGAGTTACAAACGGCCCGGATCCCTACAGTGAAATAAAGGATGTCAGAGCCTGATTGCAGTGGGAGGATGATTTACAGTACGAGAGTTGCGTTATATGGATGTGTTTCATTCAGCTTCAGTCCTCGTGTGGTCTGTGGAGGTGATCAAATGAGTTCTGCTGGTTTACTGACCTCAGATCAGCTAGGGTTTCTTAAAGTTGGTGTTGGCGAGTAATTAGTGCCTATTCGTAAGTCACTTAACATTGTTTTCACATTTATACTTTACATTTTCTGTACCTGAATTGCTGATTATACATGATTATATTGTATATTTAGTCAGGCTCAATTAAAAAAAATATATACAATAGTTGAATGAAAGATAAAAAAAAGCAATTAATGAAATACATTTTATAATCCAGATATTTTTTATCCTAAAAATAAATAATAAAAAATAAATGCTGTACTTTTTCCAACATGCTCACATTTTCCAGGCGAACCTACTTTAAAACACTTTTCAAAATGCAGCAAGCACACCGCAAGTCATGTGACTAGAACTAACCAATCAGCTTCATAGTTTGTTTGGAATATACACATTTCAGTAATAACAGTAGACTAATAATCTCAAACAGATGCAGCACACTCAAACACTGCAGTGCTTTTTAATTTTCTCCTTAAATGAAACTTGTCAGAGCTGCAGCAATAGTTTGTCAGTTTTTTACCCTTTAAGAGAATGGTTGATAGTTGTCTAAAACGACAGACTCCATGAGAGCATAGCGCAAACGGTGTTGAAATTGTTGAAGGAAACAATGCACCTCATGCTTTCCACATGATTTTAGACGTAATATGGGAACCCTAAATCTGCATAGTGCAATGCTTCAAGGACTTTGTGACTGAAGACTGGAGTAAAAATGCTGATCATTCAGAAAATATCTTTGTAAGTCCAGACCAGTGTCATGGACAAGCTTTAAAAGGTACATTACCAAAGTTTGGATTCTGTAAGATTTTTGTATGTTTTAAAAGAAGCAAATTTTGCATACCAAGGCTGCATTTTTTTAAATCAAAAACATAATAAAACAGTTAAATTGTGAAATATTATAACAAATTTAAATAAGCTTTCTTACTGAATGTAATTTAAAATGTAATTTATTGCTATTATTTAAAGCTGATTTTTCATCATCATTACTCCAGTCTTCAGGGTCACATGATCATTCAGAAATCATTTTAGTATGATGATTTGCTGTTTCGTTTATGATCAATTATTATTGGTACAAAATCACTAATGATTCTTACAATTACCAGTGCTGAAGAAGTTTTGTCTTGCTTCATAGCATTGTGGAAACATTTTACTTTTAGGATTTTTTGATTTAAAAAATAGATTTTATTTGAAATCTATTTTACATTATAAATGTATCTTGATCAGTTTATTGTGATCATTAAACATAAATACATTTTAATGATACTTTTGAATGTTATAGTAACAGCAACAACAATAATAATAATAATAAATGTCTTTTTTCTTAAGCAGATACTATCATATTTGAAGCATTATATGACACAAAAGTCTAATTATGCTTAAAATATAGCTTTAAACCACAATAATTAATAGAATTTTAAACTACATTCAATAAAATAACAGTTATTTATATTGCAATAACATTTCACAATTTCTCATTTCACTGTATTTTTTATTTAATGCAGCCTTTGTCAGCAGAGTAAGCTTATTATAAAACAGTAAATAATCTTATCTGATTCCAAACTTTTGATTGGTAGTGTATACTATTACAATTTTTGTTCACTGGTATAAAGCCCAGGTGTCAAACTGAGTCTCTGGAGGGCCACAGCTCTGCACAGTTTAGTTCCAACCAAAATTAAACACACCTGATCAAACTAATTGAGTGCTTTAGACTTGTTTGATACCTACAGATAGGTGTGTTGAAGCAGGGCTGGAACTAAACTCTGCAGGGCTGCGGGATTCCCTTCAGAAATTGAGTTTGACACCCCTGGTTTAAAGGAATAGTTCACCAAAAAATGAAAATTCTCAAAATTAAAAAATGAAAAACACTTAAAATGGTTAAATTTACATATACTATACAGACTTAAATCCCTTTAAATACAGAATAGATTTTATGCTCACCTGATACTAGATTATATTTAGCCATTTGTATGGATTTGAATGGAGCATTTTGTCCTTATAGTACTGAATGTTTTGTACCTAGTGCAAAAACATGCTTACAAAAGCAAATGAAGGTGAAGTATTTACGTTCCAGTAAAAATACACTGTTGACCTTAACAGCCAAAATATTTCAAATAAAATGTAAAAGATAAAAATGTCCTTTAGGACACACAAGTATTCATGTAATAATGAAAGCTACTTCTTTCAATGGTTTTATTGTTTTCCTTTATATAAAGTGTCCTGTTAGTTGTAAACAGAGTGAGAATCCACTCCAAGCAATTAAATTTGTGGATAACCGTTGTTTTCTTTCTTTGTTTTTCAAAACAATTTGGCCAATTCATAAAAAAAAAAATGTATTCATTCACAGTATGAGTTATTGCTAGTTCTGATTCAAAGTGTCTGAAAAAAACAATGTTTGTGTTTGTGTGCGTGTAGGAAACAGAGAAAATGAAGTATACATGGAGAAAGAGCGAGTGTGCAGAGTCTTGTGGACGTGCCGTGCTGTGCTAAACTGTACTAACCTCTCAGTGGGTGGCTGCAGTGCTGGAGCTCAAACAGACATGAAAAGGATTTGGGGGGACAATAATTTAGCTTTTCCTCTGCTTCATATGGAACTCTCGCCTTCTCTCTCTTCATAGGCATTTCAAAGCCTGGCCGGAAAGGCAGAATGAAGTAATGTTCAAGAAGACTATCCATTCAGTATTAAGCTCAAAATGTTTGCACCGACACTGCCAGCCCCCCCATGAGTACGTACAGTTTATTTTTGGTTGTGCCAATTCTTTGAAGGTTTGCCAGTCCTGCCAGAATTCAGCAGTACTCTTCCTCTTGAAATACTTAGTGAGTAGGAGTGGGAAGGGTGTGGTGCGGTCCATTCTTAGCAGTGTGCAGTACGCCTGGCTTTAGAAATGTCATGACTATCATCATTAGCGCAAGGCTATTTTGTCACGGATGACGATTACGTAAAAGATGAATACAGGAAGATCAGCGCATATCCATAAATAAATCTTACTCTGGCCAAGAAAGACATATCAGAAACTTTTAATGTAGCGTGCAAATCAAGTTTCTTGTCAAGAGTCCAAGTTGAGTCTAAAATCATTACCTCACTTGATACTTATTCCTTTTATACCATTGAAAAACCTTCGTGTCAGATTCAGTTTTTATCTGTGGGCTGAGAAACACCTACATAGACAAGGTTGAACTGTCTAACCAACATCACAAATTGTAGATTGTATTTATGTGCCTTTTTGAACTATAGACCATCACTGAAAATAAACATGGTGTTGCAATCTCTGTGCATCCAAAAGTTAGATATAGAACATACAAGAAGAAATTTTCAAACCACAACAAAATGATTACAACAAAATTGGATCCCACTGACTTGCATTGTATCGGCAAAAACATTTTTCAAAATATCCTCCTTTCTTTTCCGCAGCAACATCATAAAAGGGAGAATTTCAAAGGGGTTAGAGGGAGAAAATAATGACAGAATATTTTGTATCTATTCAGACCTGTGAGAAGAAAAATGGCAGGTGGGCAGAATGAAAACGTTAATTCTTTTTCTGACAGTAGGTGGTGCTTATGAAAGAGCAGAAAAATGGCCACTAAAGAAGAGCTGAGCAATGTTTTATTTCAGACTTCTGGTCAGTCAAACAAAATTGAAATGTCCTCAAACAGCTCTGAAGAATTTTGTCATTTCAAATACAAGACTACAAAGAAAAGGGGCTGGTTCCTGTCAAAAAAATGACAATAAGTGAACATCTTATTGGTTCATCAGTTTTGTTTTGGTATGTAATGAAAATATATTAACATCTTCAAGGTATTTATTTATTTATTTATCCTTGATGTAGACAACAAGAGTCACATTAAGCAGCCTCTTCTTCCAGGGAGAACTGGTTTACCTTTTCTTATTTGATCAAGAGGACACGGAAACATTTCATTCATTCATTCATTCATTCATTTTTTTTTCGGCTTAATCCCTTTATTATTCAAGGGTCACTGCAACAGAATGAACCGCCAACTTATCCAGCATATGTGTTATGCAGTGGGTGCACATCCAGCCGCAACCCAGTACTGGGAAACACCCAAACACTCTTGCATCACACACACAAATACACTACGGCCAATTTAGCTAATTAAAATCACCTATACCGCATGTCTTTGGACTGTGGGGGAAACCGGAGCACCCGGATGAAACCCACGTGAACACGGGGAGAACATGCAAACTCCACAGAGAAATGCCAACTGACCCAGCCAGGGCTTGAATCAGCGATCTTCTTGCTGTGAGGCGACAGTGCTACCCACTGCGCCATCGTGTCGCCTCAGAAGCATTTCATTCATTCATTTTCTTTTCGGCTTAGTCTCTTTATTAATCTGAGGTCGCCACAGCAGAATGAACCGCTAACTTATCCAGCATATGTTTTACCCAGCGGATGCCCTTCCAGCTGCAACCCATCACCGGGAAACATCCATGCACTCTCATAAACACACACTACAGACAATTTAGCCTTCCCAATTCACCTGTACCGGATGTCTTTGGACTGTGGGGGAAACCGGAGCACCCGGAGGAAACCCACGTGAACACAGGGAGAACATGCAAACTCCACACAGAAATGCCAACTGACCCAGCCGAGGCTCGAACCAGTGACCTTCTTGCTGTGAAGCGATCGTGCTACCCACTGCACCATCGTGTCACAACGGAAGCATTTCATTGGATTGAAAACTACATTTGAATACTATTGCGCATGTGCAGGTATGGTTAGTGGGATTTCATTTCAAGTAGGACATCTATGCTGATCCTGGAACAGCATTACAATTAGCCAATCAGATTTAAGTAATAAGTTTACAGTTTATGCTAAGTTTAGGCTTACAGTTATGTACTTCTAGATAGTTGTTATTCAACACCCCCCTGATTATGGGATTAATTTACAATTAGGTGTGGGTTTAGGGATAGCAATTAGGTATGGATTACACTTTTTTGAAATAAAAATGATGTTCCAGGATCAACATATCACACCCACCATCAGGGATGTAGAAATAGCGTAATGAAGTGTGACTTGTGAAACGAGCTGTTGTTTTTGGAGAATGAAGTGTCATGTGTGACTGACACAAGTCAAAAGTGACTGTCACTTTATTCTACAACAATTCAATTTGTGAAGTGGAGCACAGCGACGTTCCATCAGTCCTCTTTAGACAGCTAGCCTTGTAGTTTGTTTGCTTTTTGTCACAGGAATGGTCAGTTTTATTCATTCACTTTCTTTTCAGCTTAGTCCCTTTATTAATCTGGGGTCGCCACAGCGGAATGAACCGCCAACTTATCCAGCATATGTTTTACGCAGCGGATGCACTTCCAGCCTCAACCCATCACTGGGAAACATCCATACACACTCATTCACACAAACACTCAACCATATCTCAACCATAGCCACAGCCATATCACCATGCAGCCCAAGACCGGTTACTCACTGAAGCTAAGCAGGGCTGAGCCTGGTCAGTACCTGGACGGGAGACCACATGGGAAAACTAGGTTGCTGTTGGAAGTGGTGTTAGAGGGTCCAGCAGGGGGCGCTCAACTGCGGTCTGTATGAGTCCTAATGCCCCAGTTAAAGTGAAGGGGACACTACACTGTCAGTGGGGGCCGTCTTTCGGATGAGACGTTAAAACCGAGGTCCTGACTCCCTGTGGTCATTAAAAATCCCATGGCACTTCTAGTAAAGAGTAGGGGTGTAACCCCGGTGTCCTGGCCAAAGTCCCTCAATTGGCACTTACCCATCATGGCCTAATCATCCCCATCCACCAAATTGGCTCTTCACTCCACCAATAGCTGGTGTGTGGTGAGCGCACTGGTGCCGTTGTCCTGTGGCTGCTGTCGCATCATCCAAGTGGATGCTGCACACTGGTGGTGGTGTGAAGAGACCCCCCTCATGATTGTGAAGCGCTTTGGGTGTATGGCCATACACAATAAATGCGCTATATAAATACACATTACATTACATTACACAAACACTTATACACTACAGTCATTTTTTAGCATACCCAATTCACCTGTACCACATGTCTTGTGGGGGAAACCGGAGCACCCGGAGAAAACCCACACGAACACGGGGAGAACATGCAAACTCCACACAGAAATGCCAACTGACCCAGCTGAGGCTCAAACCAGCGACCTTCTTGCTGTGAGGAGAACATGCTACCCACTGCACCACCGCTTCACCCTGGTCAGTTTTAATGCTTGATAAATATAAGAAACATGGCACAAATCTCTTAATTAAAACAAATAAGTGATGGTAGGATAATAGTATGTCAAAACTGCATATTTGTGCAATGTTTGCATCTCAAAAGATCCAATCCGATTTAAAGCTTGTGACACATAAATGAACACATCAGCCTGATCACTTTACTTAGCATTCATGTAAACATTACATTCACAGACATCACTTAGTCACTCACTTTAGCTTAGTTCCTAATTTATCAGGAGTCGCCACAGTGGAATGAACTGCCGGCTACTCTGGCAAATGTTTTATGTGGCGGATGCCCTTCCAGCCGCAACCCTGCACTGAGAGTACACTAACTCATGAAGCCCCAGTGCTGGGAGACACCCATACTCTCCCTCATTCATACACACACTCATGCGCTATGGTCAATTTAGCTTACCCAATTCATCTATAGAGCATGTCTTTGGACTGTGGGGAGCACCCGGAGGAAACCCACACAACAATGGGAAAACATGCAAACTCTACACTGACATGCCACCTGGCCCATCCAGGACTCAAACCAGCTCACACAAGTTTCATTTCATTTCATTCATTCATTTTCCTTCGGCTTAAGGCTAATTTCTACTTTTGCGTCGAGGGATCACCGAGACCCATGGCGAATGCATTGCGTGTAGTCATGCATTTATACTTCTGCATGCTGTTTGTGTTGCTCTGCAATAACACTTCCAAACACTAGCTGGCAGTAGGTTTTTATGTTCCTCTGTGTTGTTTCTTCGCTGGTGTTTTGTTTTTTTCCTGAACGATACCTTAACGTACAAGTAGCAAATACTCAGTCATTCTGAGGTGGGAACTGGCGGACGTGCAACAAATTAATCATAAGGTAAACACAAAACAGAAGTTTTCATCTGGAGCTCTTTCACTAGACTCCACACTTGTAAACACTTGCTCCAACGGGTTCGCGTGTTCACAGCTACCAAGCCGACCAATCACAGAGCTTGCACTATACGTCGTTGCGATGTGTAGTTACATTTTTTGAGAGGTGCGTGTCAGCGACTGTGCGAAGGCTGTGCTTGACGCAGAAGTGTAAATCTGCCTTTAGTCTCTATTTTAGAGGTCACCACAGCGGAATGAACCACCAACTATTTCAGCATTTGTTTACACAGCGGATAACCTTCCAGGCGCAACCCAGTATTGGGAAACACCATACACACTCATTCACACACTCATACACTACGGACAATTTTAGTTTATTAAATACACCTATACCGCATGTCTTTGGACTGAGGGGGAAACCGGAGCACCTGGAGGAAACCCCACGCGAACACAGGCAGAACATGCAAACTCCACACAGAAATGCCAACTGGCCCAGCCGGGACTCGAACCAGCGACCCTGATAGTGCTTACCACTGAGCCACCGTGCCACCCCTATTTCATTTCAATTGAAGCAAAAGATAACCATGTTAACATGCTTCTGGGGTGAGGTACCAGCCAGTATGCAGCCCCCTTTATGTAATTTTGTATTTTTTCTTAATCCAATGCTTCACAGTAACTGCCTCAGTGACTCAAGTCCGAGTCCCAGCTTGGGGACCTTTCCTGATCCCATACAGCTCTCACTATCACTTAACTTCCTGTCAATTCTCTGTACTGTCCAATCTCAACAAACAGAGCAAAAATAAATCCTCAACAAAAATTCCTGACAAATGTTTGTGACAGTCTAGTCGTAGAACAGCTGTTCATTCAAATGAAAACGTTCAATCATAGCAAACATTTATCTTGGTGTAACAACACATTTTCTCTGCCATTCCAAGCCTGATTCTTCTAACTAAGGCTTTAATTAACTAAATGACTTTACAGTAACTGTTCTTACTCCTATCTCCATTGCTCATGCTCTCTCTCATCACACACTATGAATAGACAATGACAAGGATGCTTGTTTCCATCACATGTGAACCAACGCAACTACACTGCAGCTCCAACCAACCAGCTCACAAACACACACCGGTACATGAACACCTATACACCAACTTCAAATAGGCCAGGCTTAAACAACCTCCCTCCCTGGCCCTCAGCTAGCCTCCCAGAAAGCCTTTCTATTTCACAGACGCATGGATAGGAGAAAAAGGAGGGAAAAATGAAGCTCGGTTGGAGGGGGGGAGGGGGGGGGGTGCTGTTGCGGGGGAGGGACTGAAATGGGGTGAAGGGGGGTGTTAGGCAGCATTGTAATGATGGAGAGCAACTCGATACTCTTGCATGCTGAATATTCCCCTGGAGGGCTTTTTCCATTACCCGAGCACAGCAGAATGGTGGAGTCGTTTAGTTTAGCCCAAGCTGCCTAACGCTCTCTCAAGCTCCCCCTCCCTTTCTCTCACCCTCTCTGTTCCCCTGCTGCCCCTCCCCTCTCTCCTGTTCTGTGTTTTTCCATAGGCACATTGTGCAAATGTAACCTTTCAGTAAGCCCCTCCCCTCCAGGAAGTTGGCTGGCCCCTTTGCTGCCAGGAAATATGAAAAACTGGCAGGATGCCCATTTAATCTCCAAACAGAGAGCTAGCGCGCGAGCGAGAGAGAGAAACAGCGAAGCAGTTGAGATGGAGAAGGAAATGTTACAGTTTGACTCACCAGAAGGGAGGGGGAGAGAGGACAATTTTACTTTAGAGAGTCACTTTAACGATAGCGCTATGAAAAAGTGCCTGATTTTCAGTATTGTTGCAGTTTTACAGCGAATGTCATCAGATCATCAAACTTACCATTTTGTATTGGGGAGGTCGGAGATTGTTTTAACATACAGTTATTTATTACGGCATCAGCTTAGCCAACATTAAACATTTAAGGCCCCATCCACACAGAGATGCAATTAGCTGTGTACGTAAAAAATATAGTAATTTAATCCAGACAAAATCATCATTTTAGAATGAAACGATGCCCTAGCATTTTCATGTAAACTGCTAAACCGTATATTTTGTGAAACAATGATGTCGTCAGCCCACACATCGACCCTAGTCAGACAGCACTACCACAAGTAACAGCGACAACAAGCATAGTGGACTACTGTATATACCAGCCTGATCTCACGAGGAAACGTAAGTATTTTACATTTTGTTTAGTGGCTAATTCGTACAAATTTGTATGAGTTTAGTCAAACGAAAATGTACGATTTTAAAAACCTCACCTAACCCCAACCATCATTGGGTGATGAGCAAATCGTACTAATTTGTACGAATTAGATCGTACGAATTCATACGAATTTGCCACTAAATAAAAAAGTTATGAATTGCCGTGAGACTGCGTTGGTATATACATGTTCATGCTGCAGCAGCTATTAAGCTTAATAAATTTACTAAAAAATAATTCGCCATTAGGACTGGGCGATTAATTGAAAAGTAATCGAAATCGACATTCAGAACCTATAATCGATAAATTTTTTTCCAGGTCAGTTTTTTCAATTACTTTCCCTACCGCGTGTGGAGTCACATGACCCTGCTCTGTTATGCTGCGTTCACACCAGATGTGGATGAAGTGTCAAGCACGAGTGATTTACATGTTAGGTCAATGCAAAGACGCAAATAGACATCCTGCATCGCGATACGCGAGAATGAGGCGACTCGAATGACGTGATTCGCCCGAATGAAGCAGCATGAGTTGAGCGTTTTTCGCGATTTAATCGCTCGAGTTGGAAAATCTGAACTTCAGCGGACATTTGCGCCGCGTTAACCAATCAGGCGCTTGCTCTTGTAGGGGCATAATTATAATGTAGCGCCTGTTGTTGGTGTCCCCGTGGAAAATCCTCTTGCCAACACAGAAAACAGCTAATCAAACTGAGCTCGGCTTAGTCTGAAGCACTGCTGAAAGCTTCCGTTAACCAGGTACAGTTTCCAGAGGAGTTTGTGAACTCACAGGGCTGGGTGCACCTCTTAATGGATCTAGTGGACTCAGACACGGCTCCAAATGAATCGACGCTGTTTATCAGCCTTCCTAAAGCACATAAACACAGCTATTCTCTCAATAAAATCCATGTTAGCCATTTAGCAATGAAGCTAGAGTCACCAGGCAGACAGAAACCCCGCCCATGACGTGAATCCACGTCTATTGCTCAGTGAGTTTGATGCGCGAATGAAGCAAAGTTGACACGCGAATGATGCGAGTAAACTCAAAATGTTCATGCGTCTATTTACGCGCGAATAGTGTGATTTATCCGTGCATACCGCATTTGGTGTGAACACAGCATTAAGGCTGATTAATACTTAACGTTTGCATTACATTGACGAAGATTGGAAGCTGCGCCAGATATGCCTTGAGATGGCACTTTTTCTGTTACAATAAAATTATAATTTACATTAAAATATTTGTTTACAGAAGATTCAAGAAATGCACTGTTTACAATATTATTATCAGGATATACAAGAGTTATTTTATTTTAAAAAGATACTACTTATTTTCTACTTTTAAAAATTCATTTATTCATTCATTTTCTTTTCAGCTTAGTCCCTTTATTAATCAGAGGTTGCCACAGCGGAATGAACCAGCAACTTATCCAGTATATGTTTTACGCAGCAGATGCCCTTCCAGCCGCAACCCATCACTGGGAAACATCCATACACACATACACTAAGGTAAATTTAGCTTGCCCAATTCACCTATACCGCATGGCTGTGGACTTGTGGCGGAAACCGGAGCACCCTGAGGAAACCCATGCCAACACGGGGAGAACATGCAAACTCCACGGAGAAACGCCAACTGACCCAGCCGAGGCTCGAACCGGCGACCTTCTTGTTGTGAGGCGATTGTGCGCTACCCACTGCGCCACCATGACCCCCTACTTTTGAAAATATTGAATATAATTTATTTTGTCTCTAAAAGTTATTTGTTTTCACTTTTTTATAAGAAAAAAGTGACTGTTGGTTTTAGGCAATGTGTGTTTTATTTTCAGATGCTCAACATTGATGTTCAATAAATAATCATAGATAATAGATAGTGTGTTTCCTTCAATTATTTTAAAATCAAGTAATGCACTCTTCATTCAGAAATCTCTCACTTGAAATATGAGAGCATATTTACTGTACAAACCTGTCAGTGAACTGTGTGGTCAAAAAATTAAATAAATAAAAAAATCGTTTATTAATCTTAATCGAGGTAAAATGTTCAATTAATCGAGATTTTGATTTTGGGGCCAAATCGCCCAGGCCTATTCGCCATGTTCATCTTCTTTGTGATTTGTGTATAGCATGCAAGGTTTATCTGTGTGCTTCAAGCCTTCTTCGTTTTTGCATATCTCTGTAAGAGAAATACAGCACTACATACTGCTCTGGCATGTATACTGTATTGTTTTAGTCAGTTTCAGTGGTTTAGTGTGTGTGCTGAGGCAAAACAATAAAACTTGTAAAGGATAGCTCTGGCTTTGTGTGGATGTAGCTTAAGTCTCAGTGGTTAGCACTGTTCCCTCACAACAAGAAGGTCACTGGTTTGAGTCCAGGCTGTGTCAGTTGGCATTTCTGTGTGGAGTTTGCATGTTCTCCCTGTGTTGGTGTGGGTTTTCTCTGGATGCTCCGGTTTCCCCCACAATCCAGACACAAGCAGGTATAGGTGAATTGATTACATTAAATTATCCGTAGTGTACGTGTGTGAATGAGTGTGTATGGGTGTTTCCCAATACTGGATTGTGGCTGGAAGGGCATCCGCTTTGTAAGACATATGGTTGGTGGTGGTTCATTCTGCTGTGGCGACCTGAAAATGAATAGAAGAATGAGTACACTACAAATTCTGTCTAGATTTCACTTCTACCTTGTTTAATTTGATTTGCAGCACTTACTCTAAACATTGACCTAAACGTTACAATAGAAAAATAACATTAGTAAAAAAAAAACATTCCTTAATAGTGAAAATCAAGCATTGTAACATTACTCTCCATGTTTATTTATACCAGGGTAGCTTCAAACACTGAACAAAATAGGGCTGTTTACACAGTAGCATCTGACACAATTGCAAAGCTGGCTAAAATTCACACACTGCTTCTGCTGGTGTTATTGACTTTGTTGACATGTAAAATATTTAAAAATTATTATTGTTTTTACCTTTTCTTAAAAAAATACTGACTTGTAATAAGGAAATGTGTTGTGATCAATATGGTCTCCCTGTTACAGTACATAAAAGATGTTCGAATACAAGGCAAGGCAAGTTTACTATAGGACATTCCATATGATAATTCAAAATGCTTTACATCGAGGAATAAAACAGGAATAAAAGAGACAAGTATAGGAAAATAAAACAAAGAAAAAATGATTAAAAACAGATTAAAATGTGTTTTAAAAGAATGAAAAAGAAAAGAAAGACATAATGGTGCAATCTGTCGGACGTAGCACATTGCTAAGGCACAGCTAAACAGATGTGTTTTCAGTCTTGATTTGAATGTACCTAATGTCGGAGCACATCTGATCATTACATCTGATCAATACAGACACAAACTAAATTTTTTACAGTCTTTTACAAATTTTGCCTGATATCAGCAACTCTTTTATGTCTGAATGTCAATAACTCGTATGTAAGCTGATAAATCTTTGTGTGTATTGCTGTGCCTGATTACAAAAACAAAACAAATTTGGTGGAGAATTAATATTATTTTAAAACCTTAACCGCAGAAAAGAAGGTAACATGCAAGAAAACATCTAGGTCTTTATTTTCCCAAAATCCTTTACAAATAGCTGTTCTCATTTTGTCTTTTTTTCAGTGATAAACTCAAACACTGCCAACATCATGTCTTCTCTCTGACACAGATTCTTTTAAAGAATGTGCTGTATTATATCATGTCCAAGGCACTGATCAAGACCCTCATGTTGAGCAGCACACATCTAAAGTGGAACAACCAGCAGAAATAATAGATAATGAATCTGCCAATAATTTAATTTCGTAAACATGCCAATAGAGATAATATTAAGTAAACAATTATTGGCAGATAATGATAGGATCACCAATATATTGTGCATCAGCATGTACAATGTAATCCCTGTGGGATCTTGGGTAAAAGTCATTACACACTGTATTACACTTCATCACTGCAACACCAATTTTCTGACACAAATTTGTTCTAAGCTAAGACAAACTAGTTTCAAACTGTTGGTATTACTAGAGATCAACTGGTAGGATATATACAGTGCTCAGCATAAATAAGTTCACCCATTTTGAAAATGAATAATTTTTAACCATTTCTCAGTGAATATAGCCAATATATTTTGGTACATTTAAACAAAACAATTTTATTGAACAGTTATAACCATTAAAATAAGAGTTTGGTCACCTAACATCTTTAGGAATAGAAAGACGATACATTTAAATTCAAAGAAGATATTGCAAAAAAAAAAATACAAACTACAAAATATATAAGTTTTATATTTTTTATTCATTCATTAATTTTCCTTCGACTTGGTCCTTTCATTCATCATCAGGATTCACCACAGTGGAATGAACCGCCAACTTATCCAGCATATGTTTGCATATGTATGCTTTACATGCCCTTCCAGCTGCAACCCAGTACTGGTAAACACCTATACACTCTCACATGCACACACATACACTACGACCAATTTAGTTTATCAAATTTACCTATATCGGATGTCTTTGGACTGTGGGGGAAACCGGAGCACCCGGGGGAAACCCACGAGAATACGAGGAGAAGATGCAAACTCTACACAGAAATGCCAACTGACCCAGCTGGGAGTCGAACCAGCAATCTTCTTGCTGTGAGGTGACAGTGCTACCCACTGAGCCACTGTGTCGCCCCTTATATTTTTTATGTTTCTCTTAATTTTTCCTGTTTATTAAATTTGTATTTAATTTTTTTGTTAAGTTTTTTGTTAGATCCAGTTTTGTCTTTGGTACTGACTTATCTAATGTATACACACAAATATATTATTGTAAAGCATCCTATAGAAAATATTAATTTAAAAGAGAGATCTGATGGGTGCACTCATTAATTCCCAATTTGAATTTTTGTCATTAAAACAGACCATTGTTTTAATCATGTTTTAAAAGAGCAAAGTTCACAACCAAATGTTTAAGTTGTACTAGCAAGTTTAGTAAACGGATGTAAACATAGATTGGATCAGTGAAATATACAATAGGCTAGCTAACATTATTTTAGTTGTCTGACAAACTAAACTTAATTTTGTACAGATTTCATATTGTTTAAATATTAAAGTATTGTTCCCCAAATATATAATATATATAATAAGAGATGTCATGCAATGTTTCAAGCTAAAAGATATGCAGATGGATTTTATTCATTCATTCATTTTGCTTCGGCTTACTCCCTTTATTCATCAGTGGTCACCACAGCGGAATGAACCGCCAACATATCCAGCATATGTTTTACACAGCGGATGCCCTTCCAGCTGCAACCCAGTACTGGGAAACACCCATACACTCTTATTCACACACATACACTGCGACCAATTTAGTTATTCAATTCACCTCTAGCGCATGTCTTTGGACTGTGGGGGAAACCAGAGCACCCGGAGGAAACCCACGTGAACACGGGGAGAACATGCAAACTTCACACAAAAACGCCAACTGGCATAGCCAGACAGCGACCTTCTTGCTGTGAAGCGACAGTGCTAACCACTGAGCCACCGTGTCGCCCAGATAAATTTTAACTGATCATAATAAATGAATAAATTTAATGGAACTAATTGATATATTGTGGTTTATACTTTGGTTCATTTTGAGATATTATGCCTCTGATCATGGTTCCTCTGAGACCTAGACCCTTTAAGGTCCTTGCATTTTAAACTTTTCCAGTCTAAAAAGGAATCTTTTTTAGTCTTCAGAATTTTCCTTTCTATTGTGGTAATATACACCCAATTGATATGATTTTTGTGGAACAGTCCATAGAAACAAAGAATACTTATAAAACAGTCAATCACAGCTATCTTTTATTTGGCCACTGGACTTTAGGTCCAAAAACTTTTGCAAACTTAAGAAAAAAAAAGCTAAATAATTATAGTAATGAAAGAAACGTTTGTGACTTATACTAAAGTATGGGAGCAATTCCAGTGTTATGGATGTGACATTTTCAGTAAAAACTCAAAACATAAATTCACAGAGAAACTATATAACACTATATTGAAATATCTGTTTATATTTTCCAAAACAACTGATCAGAGAGTTATGGGATCAGAAAATATTACTCCGTAAACATTTTTTCATATTTTAAATAGGGAAAATAACTTGCGTTATGGTTGTGAACAAAAAACGTTTGCGAGTTTACAGTATACAACATATTTAGTAGAAATTCTGTGAATTAAAGTGCACAACCCAAAAGAAACGATGCTAATCAAAAGATTAAATGTTTGCTGTATATAGAACAAAAATGACTGATTTCATTTTATTTTCCATTTTCGCATTTATGAGGAAACATAATTTTTTTCATGGTAAGGTTGACATTTGCATGGAATTGCTCATGGCCATATATCTAAAAAAGCACAAATGGAAGTTTTCCACGGCTCTAAAATAAGAATTCTAAATCAGTAGTAAGAAATTTTGGATAAAATTTCCGGCAGTGAGTACACAACACATGTGAACGCACATACACACACACATGCCTGCCTTGCCACACCCTTCAGAGTCATTCAGCCTATTTAGCACAACACACACCCAACACAGAAGGTGATACTGCTGCCTAGTCTGGTGTAGCCTACTTAACATACAACAAGCAGGTTGTAAAGATTGCCCCTCACTACTTTTTGTGAAAGGCAGACTCAGTCTTATGTAACGTCCCACGTCAGTCTCTTCCTGGTAAACAAGAGCGGTGCTGCTCTGGAGCTGAAGAGGTTTTAGAGCACACATTAAAGCTAACTCTGACAGAGACCGTTTTGCCTACAGTACACATCCATCCGGCTCTTCTTTCTGCCTCCACGTTTCGCCAAAGCACCCCAACAACATAAAGTCTGTTAGAATAACTTTGCTTGAGCTTCTAAAACTTGTGTTCATAAGGGTTGGCTGTTTAACCAGGAGAACAAACACATAAAACCCAGGCTTGAGGATTAGTTGTTGAGTAGCGCAGAAGTGTACAGTGACATTTTTGAGGCATTACGGTTGAAGGCAACTTCTTGTCATTGATCCAAAAAACCTATGGAATTTGTTACAAGAATTTTAGCTGGTAACCAGGAACAACTTTAAAATTTTCTTTTTTTAATTGACAAAGCGTGTTGATGAGTGCTTTGGTGCTAAAAGCATGAGTCCTGCTGAGGCAGATGAGGTTGACTCACCTCCGCTCCCTGCCCTATCTCCTCTATGATTTCCAGTCACTGAACTCAGCCCATGTACTTTTTATGGGCCAAATAGTCCACTTCATTCTTCCTGTGCTAGCAGCGCTGAGTACCGGGCAAGGGCTGGGTCAAAAATACTGGGAAGTGCCCTAACTAACAGTGCCACCTGATGGCGAATGGCTGCTACTACATTAATCACATGACTGTGAGTAGGAATTAGAGCACCACCACAGGTTTACAGTCACAACTGCACAACTGAGATCTCACTGCTCTTAACCTACCTTTATGTCACACACGCTACTTTGCTTTGGTTTCAGATTGAATATATTCAAGGATCTTTAGACTTGGTGAGACTTTTATCTTTTTATGCACCTTTGATGAAAGAAGTTAGCAACAAAATAAGATTGCCATTCAGAATATTTGTATCCTCCCTATCTCTTTTTTTTGTGTGCTTTGGCTCCATTTCCTGGAAGTACTTCCTTAGTTATAATGGACGCACTTCCTGAAGGCTTTCTGTGTATAGGGGGAAACAGTGGGTGTAGGAGAGAACTCATGGAAGGAGATGACTGCTTTCCTGATACACATTTTCAGATTCCATTACTATTATGTGGAAGGAGGAGAGGAGGCTAATCTCAAAACAATATGACGACGAGAAGCTAGTGACTCTTTAATTCATAGATTTTTGAGACTTGGATGTTTTATTATCATGTTATTGCTAAAGGTCTCAAACCTTTTCAGGAGATTTCAGCTTGATTTAAAGGGATAGTTAAAGGAATTATAGTTTGGCATCATTTACTCACCATCTTGTCATTCCAAACATGTATAAAATGATACAAAAGAAGACGTTTTTGAAGAATGTTGGTAACCAAAGAGTTTTGTTTTATTTGATTGTATTTTATGGTTAAAAATATAAGAAAATTAAAAAAGGGGCTGTCACACTCGCCAACCCTCTTATAGTTCCTAGAACTATTGGTAAAATAAACACTTTTCTGGTGTTCTTGCACCCAGAGCAAAAACAGTTATTTTATTTTCTTTTCGGGGAACTAAATTAGTTGATTTGGTGAATACATGTGGTATAAAACACCCGCACACTATTTTAAATGCTTACGGAGATACAGAGTAGCTCATTTTAGAAGCTATTTAGCTGCCACTTTGCTGCGTTGTTTTCTCAGCCACAGTGATATTTACCACTACAAGTGTCACCATTGTGATTTCATCTCCTATTCTTTATTTTTGCTTTTTCAGTCACATAACTCAAT
Organism: Danio kyathit; assembly: GCA_903798195.1. Classification (NCBI taxonomy): domain Eukaryota; kingdom Metazoa; phylum Chordata; class Actinopteri; order Cypriniformes; family Danionidae; genus Danio; species Danio kyathit. The sequence continues at coordinate 39,364,890 of LR812523.1, read as the reverse complement.
GTCTGCATTTCATCTGATTATCAGAAAACACACAACACAAATATGCAGCCTCAGTCCTGAACATTTTTCATCTCCATTGTCAACTGGCTTATATCCAACTGCAGGCTCATTTTGAAAACGTACTCCTATATACATTACTTGAGATCGCGAAAGTACGTCTCAGGAGGTACGTTTTTTGCAGTTTTTGTTTTCGCAAGTCCCACCAGAGGCGCTGTGTAGGCTTTTTGAGATCTCAAATTTCTCTTACGAGTGCCAGTTCATGCCTGCTTTTCTTGTGTAAATCCAACAGAGGCCGCTGTCCTACTGACTGACTAACTGACTGACCAAGCCGACCGATAAACCTACCCCCCCCATCCCTAAACCCAACCAATGTGTTTTAAAAAGTACCGATTGACCCGCCTACCCACTTCCCTAAAACCAATCGACAGTATTTTAAAAGCATCCAGAAAAAGAAAAGCCCCTTGATTTTTACCACATGGTCAGATTTTTACCACATTCTCACCCTGTTATTTACTTGATTATTTTATGTTTTGGCTTTTGTCTTGCCTGCTTTCTGTAAACCGTTTTCGCCAGACTCAAACCCCGTTGTCGCAGTCAACTCCTCTGCTTCTCAAGTCCGTCGACGTACATAGCGAGCTACTGGACAAACTGGTAACAGCGAGGAAGTCGTCTATAAGGAGGTAAGTGGTCAGCTGCTAGCTTGAAAAGGAATGGCGTCATACCGCCTCGTAGCTTTCATTTTAAAGGATGAAATTGGTCACACGCTACATAATTCACAATCTCCAGAAATGTATATTGGGCTACATTTTTCAGCATGACCCTATGTTTAGAGTTTCTAGGAATGGTGCACAGTAGTTGCTATAACTAACTGCCTGTTGTGAAAGCTCCTAATGGGAACCAAAAGTGTTTAGTAACCAACATTCTTCAAAATAGCTTCTTTAATGACCCCAGTACAAAGTTCCGGCAAACAGGTTTAGGAGTAATGACAAGAGTAAATGATCAAAAAAATGGTGGATTGTCCCTTCCTTAAACTTCCCTAAACTACATTTGTTTGTGATGTAATGCGCAATAATAAATCTTGACCAAAAATAGATTTTGCCATTGATATATTTGCGCTGTGAATGGTTCCTATTCCTGTCTTATAAAAATTCTAGAGGTCATTTTTCTCATGGAACAAAGTGAAGAGCTTCAGTTTTCCTATAGATCACCAGTTCTCATCTGTTGAGAAGGACGAATAAACCATTTCTCTTGTAAACAGAAAGGTAATTTCTCCAGTAGGTGCTCGTAAGCCATTGTTTTATAGAGCTGCATGTATTACAGTTAATCTTTACCTCTTGGTTAGCCATGAGAACAGCTCCCCTCTCTGGAACGTGGGTTATTGGACTACCATGCTGGAATTTAGGGTCTAATGGACTTTACACCAAACACACACACACACAAACAAAGAGGCTAAACCAGAGCCAGGTGATATGTGGTAGGTTCCTGGAAGGTTTTTTTTCCCCATTTGGTAGAGCAAGTGGGGGATCCCAATAATGTAAACATTCCTTTCACCTCAACATCTTGCTCTCGCCGTGACCCTAAAACACCCTCCCTGCCACATCCCACGTCCACCACACGCTTGTGAAGACCCTTATCGTACCACACTCCCCCTGAAGCCAGGCTGTTCAGCTACCCCCGCACTGCAGAACCCTGACAGGCGCATGAAACGGCGGGGGCTGGGAGGCATTTGGGCTGGGGGGTGCGGAGGGAAGAGGAGGAGGGTGAGAGGAGGGGGGTTGAGGGCTTCCATTTAAAATTCCTGCTTTGTTCCCATGTTCTCCACCAACCCCCTTTACTGTTCCCGTTCCTTCATTTTCTCCTCCCAGAGCTCAGTTTCCCAGCCTTGAGAGATCAGAGGAGAGTGGGAGCGTTTGGAGCACTATGAGCAGGAGGCCTACGGGTTAATTGAGCTGAAGTTACTACTTCCTGTTTGACTCCAAAATATAACTTCTACTTCTGTGGCGTTTCTCTCTGAGTTCAGCCTCAGAATGGTAAAGCTGTGAGTGTTAAGAGATAGTTGAACCAAAGATGAAAATTCTGCCATTTACTCAACTTCTCTTTATACTGTAGAACACACAAGGAAAATATTTCGAAGGAATGTTGGAAACCTATAGAATGTCAATGGCTACTGCTTTCTAACATTCTTCAAAATGTCTTCAAAATAAATTCAGTAGAAAAGAAACTCCTAAAGGTTTTACACACTTCAGTTAGTGAGTAAGATTTCCAACACAGGCTTATTCTGAAAAACCTAGCCCTATATAATATTTCTGAAGATTGCGAATTATGTAGCCAGAAGTATGTATGAATGCATTTCTTCTTTAAACAACAACACTATGGGGCGGTATGACGCCATTCCTTTTCGAGCTTACCAGCTGACAGCTTACCCTCTGTGTGGACGGTTTTCTCGCTGTTAGCCAGGATCTGTCCAGTTAGGGTGCCATGTAGATCGGTGGACTTGAGATGCAGAGAGGAGTTGACCATGACGACAGGGTTCGAGTCTGGCAAAGAACGCTTCCAGAAATAGGGTAGCCAACAACAGAAACAAAAAATAAAATAACAAGTAAATGACAGGGTGAGAATGTGGTAAAATCTGAAAACGTGGTAAAATCAGGCGAGTAGGCTTTTCTTTTCTGGATTGGCTTGTTAAAACTGTTGGTTGGGTTTAGGAAGTGGGTGGGCAGGTCAATCGGTGCTTTTGAAACACTATTGGTTGGGTTTGGCAGGGCTTAATTTGCACCTGATTTTACCGATCGCCCCTCCTCCCCGTCCGCTGTTGACTTTCACTTTCTTCCGTGATTCCCCAACCCTCTTCACTTTCGTCCTTCGTCCGACGGACACCCTTTGCCATCAAAAAAGGTAATAAAAGTAAAAACAAATAATTAAATAAAAAAGCATTTTTTAGCAGGAATTTATAGCTGCAAACACAGAATTGTCAAAATATTTTCAGAATTACGTGTGAATAAGTCCAATTCTGAGAAACAATAATGGAATTGTTAATATATATATATATATATATTATATATATATAAAGGCCCAATTACCCTTTTATTCTGTGGCAGAAACAAAGCTTCTATATCAACTACCATTCAAAAATGTTTTTGAAAGAAGTCATGTATGCTTACCAAGGCTACATTGTTTGTTACATTTTGGGGGAAAAAGTTGTTTTATTCATTTGAGGTCTGTTTAGTGTTAAGAAACATTTCTTTGTAGTTCTTAATGTTGGCATATTGTGATATTTTTTTCAGGGCACTTCGGGGACAAAGAGTTCAGAAGCCATTTATTTAAAATCGAAGTCTTTTAGTCGATAGTTTTATGAGACTATAAATTAAATTTAATGGATTCAATGCATCCTTGCTTAAAGTATTGGTTTATATGTATAAAAACGTACTAAGCCCAAACATTTGAACTGCAGTTAAAATTCAAATGTTAAATCCCAACTTCATTAAGAATTAAGTTCTAAATGAATATGAACTTAAACGAACCTAAACTTAACTGAAAAATTTATTTGAATTTAGTAGATAAACTTTTTTTTAAATTTAGTAATAAATTATAACAACCCTGAAAACATAGCCTAGCATTCTCTTTCCATAACAAAAAGTAGAAACCCCCAATTTTTTAGACGTACAAATTGATGTACAAAATCCCTTTCGTTTGCGCAAACTCAGTCTGAACCCTGACAAACAGAATCAGACAACTGTTTTCCCAGAGAAATGTGGGTTTAGTAGCCAAATGGCGAGAGCGGGATAAATGAGCCAGCAGTGTTGTTGCCAAGCACAGACTCTTCCCCATCGCCTGCCTGAATCACTTCAGTGTGCATCTGAGACTGCGCTGTTGTCCTATTGTAATCTGTGCATGAGTCATTGACACTTCAATTATTGACCCAATGAGAAGTCAAGTCCTTTTCAAGCTGTCTTCCTGATGCTGTTGATGTGAGAAAGCAATGAAGTCTGGGAACTTGAGTCAGAAACTCTGGCCTGACCTGTTCAGACTAACTTAAGAATGTTGATTCAATGTTCTGTCCTCGTGTTAAAGCTCATGTGACTCAAGAATGAAAGCGAGTCATGTGTGGGCCCCTGAAAGAAACTTAAAGAGACAAACAGATCGTTAGAAAAAGCTTCAAAGCAACAGTGTTTTGTGGTATTTAGACTCTTATAAAGAGAATATTTTGTTTTTATAAACAACCAATCGTGTCATGTATTTTTTTTTTTTTACCTTTAATACAAAAGGGGTTAGATATTATGTTTCCATACTGTGAAAGACTGAAAGTTATGCAGCAAACAAGAGTGAGTAAATAATGACACGATTATATTTCTGAATGAGCTATCCCTTTAAAGACATATACATTGCAACTACAGTATTATAATAGGTCAGAATGTGTTTAGCTTAGGTACAATTCTGTTTTTTCTTTCTAGCATTCTTTACATACCATCATAAATAGCTAATACAATTTCATAACTCTCAATGAAATTACATTCCATGCAGATGAATGCAGGCAAACTCATCAGGAGGAAGGTCAGGAGCTTGAATAGCCCCGATTAAGCTTTGTTTTGAACATTGTTTCAGCTTTAGATGTATTTTCTATATTTGTTTTATGTAAATGTTACATTTTTACAAAATGTAAGATTCAAGTGTACTTTGCAGGGATGCATGAATTTAATCAGTAAAAACTATTGTTACAAAAACATCCTATTCAGCGTACAATCCTGGAAAGAATAAATTCTACAAAAATGTTAACCAGCACAACCTTTTTAGCATGTTTCTGAAGAATTGTGACATTGGAGATATATTCTGCAGTACTTGAGGCCACAGTTCTATGGTTTTTTTATGAGAGTACTACCTCTGAACAAACAGATGCAAAAGCTTTTCATCATATTTTTATTTTTTTTAATGTAAATTGTAGGTGTTGATTCACATCAAGTTATTTTAGCTGTACAGAAACAGTTCTTTGTGCTGCTTGAAATGTCAAACATGCACAATTTGCTTTGCCCTTCTTATTTCCCCTGAACAATAGGTCTTTCTTTTCCAAAAAGTAGTATTTTAAACCAGAATATAAACTTTTATATTAAAATAAATGAGATAAAATAAATCAAGAGGTTTATCTATGTTTCGTGGTTGTTTAAAATATGAATAAAATATCTAAAATATATAAATAAATAATAATAACAAAAGTAAAGTAAATCCAACATAGGCTTATTCTAAAAACGTAGCCCTATATACATTTCTGGAGATTGTACATTAAGTTATGTAGCCAGAGTAATGTATGGCTGCATTTCATCTTTAAAATGAACGCTACGGAGGCAGTATGATGCAGTTCTTTTTCGCACTTACCAGCTGATTGCTTACCTTCGTGTGGACAGCTTTTTTCCAGTTTGTCCAGTGGCTGGTCGCATATGTCAGAGGATTTGAGATGCAGAAAGGAGTTGACCATGACCATAGTTTGAGTCCAGTGAATAATGGTTCCAAAAAGCAGTTAAGACAAAGCAAAAGCCAAAAATAAAAACCAACAAGTAAATAATAGGGTGGGGATGTGGTAAAATCTGAAAATGTGGTAAAAGTCAGGCTGCTGCGAGAGCTTTTCTTTTTCTGGATTGCTTTTCAAAACACTTTCGCTTGGGTTTAGGGAATTGTGTGGGCGCTGATCAATCGATGCTTTGGAAACACTATTGGTTGGGTTTAGGGAAGGGGGTGGGTGGGGGAAATCAGTTGGTTGGTCAGTCAGTCAGTCCAATCAGTTGACAGTGGCCTTTGGTGGATTTACGCAAGAAAGCAAGGCGCGAATGGCACTAGCGAGAGAAACTTGAGATCTCAAAAAGTCCTCCTCTGGTGGATTAATAATAATAATAATAATTCCTTACATTTATACAGCGCTTTTCTGGGCACTCAAAGCGCTTTACACATAGGGGGGGGGATGTCCTCGTCCACCACCAAATTCATGAAAACAAAAACTGCAAAAAAAAAATGTAGCTCCTGGGATGTATTTGGCGCTCTCCTGAAATGTATATAGAGGTACGTTTTCAGAATGAGCCAGGGTTGAGTGAATCATTCGTGAAAATAAAGGATCAGCGAAATAAACAATATGTAGTGTCAGAATAAATAAGAAGCTGTTTCATTTTTACAAATGAATACGTTAGGCAGAATCACAATAGAACATTATCACCTGTTTTTTTTTTTAAGTACACATTACTCACATTTTAATGATTTCTATGTGTATAAAATCACTTTGTAAATTAAAATGTTCAACACAGGCTCATTCTGAAAATGTAGCTCTATATACATGTCTGGAGATCACAAATTATGTAGCCAGAAGTACATATGGCTGCATTTCATCTTTAAAATGAACGCTACAGGGCGGTATGATGACGTTCCTTTTCCCGATTACCAGCTGACCACTTACTTGCATGTTGACGGCTTTCCCGCTGTTTACCAGATTGTCCAGTTTAGCTCGACACTGACGTCGTCGGACTTGAGACTCAGAGTGGAGTTGACCGTGACGAGGGGGTTTGAGTCAGGTAAAGAACGGTTTCAGAAAGTCAAAAACAAAAGCTAAAAAAATAAAATAAGCAAGTAAATAACAGGGTGAGCATGTGGTAAAATCTGAAAACATGGTAAAAATCAGGCGAGGGCTTTTCTTTTTCTGGATTGCTTTTCAAAAGACTGCTGTTGGGTTTAGGGAAGGGGGTGGGCGGGTCAATCGGTGCTTTTAAAAACACTATCCGTTGAGTTTAGGTAAGGGGGGAGGGGAGTGGGATCGGTCGGTTGGTCAGTCAGTCAGTCGACAGCGGCCTCTGGTGGATTTATGTGAGAACAGCAGGTGCGAATGGCATTCGCGAGAGAAATGTGAGATCTAAAAAAGTTTACACAGCGGCCTCTGGTGGATTCGCGAAAACAAAAACTGCAAAAAAACGTAGCTCCTGGGACGTATTTAGCTCTCTCCAGATATGTATATAGCGATACGTAATCAGAATAAGCCTGAGTTGAAAATTTTGACACCAAAATGGCACATCTTGTCTTTCACCTACAAAACAGCAGAGACCTTGAAGTGCACACTAGCTTTGAAGTCCTAAAACTGTAATTTCTAGAGCTTTGTAATCATGTTACTTGAAAAATCAGCTTTGCCATCACAGAAATTAATGCATTTGCCTTTTTTAATCCTAAAACCCAAACTTACCTTCAAGTTTAACACCATTCCTGCTGCATTAGTATCTCTCACAATACATTATGCACTACATGTAGTTGTTGCGTGTGTTTTGTACATGAAGGTGTCTGTTTTCTGGGATTACAGAGCAGCTATTATGACACGTTTTTAATTTCTTTTCCCCCTCACTTCACCAATTACATCTGCATTTTTCCTTCATCTCTCTCTCTCTCTCTCCTCTCTCTCTCTCTCTCTCTCTCTCTCTCTCTCTCTCTCTCTCTCTCTCTCCTTTAAATCATAACCAGCGTGTGCAGCTGACTGCAGAATTGATGCAGCTGAGAGAAAGGAGGCGAAGATGAGAAATAAAAAGAGAGCAATGGAAAAGAAAGAGTCACTCGTGGATGAGAAAAGAACAACAAGGGGGGAACGCTAGCAAGACGGGGTAGAGGGAACGCAGTCGATGGGAAAGAAAACAGAATTAAAAAAGAGTGATGGGTAGGCAAAGAGAGCGAAGAAGTTAGGAGAAGGGAGAAAGAAATCGGCAGGTTAACCGATCAGGCGAGAGAGAAAACCACAAAACGCTGCTTCTAGGAAACAAAGGACAGCAAACGTAAAACACGGACAAATATGTGTAACGAAAAGTGCTGTATGGATGGCGAATGAGGAAGAGGGGAACAAATGAAAAAGAGTAGGAATCAGCAGAAGAGGCTTTTTGCGGTCCCAAAGCAGAGGGGGAAGAGGAGGAGGGTGAGAGAGAGAGGCAGGCTGGGGATGGGAAGGCTGAGATCAATAACTAATTTCAGTGCCGAGCCTCAGTCGGACTGTTTCCAATAAGCCCTGGACATAACGAGTTAGCTTGAATAGCTGTGCTGCTGCTATTGCTGCTCACTCTCTCTCTCTGTTCATCCATCCCCCCTCGCTCGACCCGCCTCATGTCTCTAAGGGCCCTGGTGCTGGCGATGGCTGATCGATCCTCCGCACGCACACAAACACGCACATACTCGCACGTACAGGCCGCAGTTTTGCAACAGGACGCCAACACATGGCACTGCTGCCACTGCATGCGGGTGTGTCATTGTGTGTTTAATTTATTACATTATTACAAATCAATTCATATTCAAGATAATTATCTTTTTTTTGTTGTTTTAAATTAAAATTTTGCTAATATCAGTTGTCAGTGATGAAACATCTTGTGAATAGCTCTATTTTGTAGGCAAGCATAATTTATATCTTTATATCTGTAACAATCAAAAATCTTTCCTAAAATTTTTAAAACTGAGATACATCTAAAAAAACTAAACATACAATTTTATGTGGAAAAAAAATCCATGTATCGGTTTTAGATTATTTTTTATTTAAATTATTACATTTTATTTTTATTTTACTATACTTTTGAAAATATATTGAAAATATATTGACATGAACAAGATTATTCTTAAAATTTGTAATACACACACATACAGTTAAAGTCTGAATTATTAGCCCCCCTGTTTATTTTTTTCCCCAATTTCTGTTTAATGGAGTGAAGATTTTTTCAACACATTTCTAAACATAATAGTTTTAATAACTTTTAATAGTTTCTAATAATTGATTTACTTTATCTTTGCCATGATGACAGTAAATAATATTTGACTAGATATTTTTCAAGACACTTCTATACAGCTTAAAGTGACATTTAAAGGCGTAACTAGGTTAATTAGGTTAACCAGGCAGGTTAGGGGAATTAGGCAAGTTATTGTATAATGATAGTTTGTTCTGTAGACTATTGAAAAAAAAATAGTTTAAAGGGGCTAATAATTTTGACCTTTAAATGGCTTTTAAAAAATTTAAAACTGCTTTTATTCTAGCCAAAATAAAACAAATCAGACTTTTTCCAGAAAAAAAAAATATTATCAGACAAACTGTGAAAATGTTCTTGCTCTGTTAAACATAATTTGGGAAATATTTAAAAAAGAAAAAAAAATTAAAGGGAGGCTAATAATTCTGACTTTAACTGTATATATATGAGCAATATCACACTCATAGCAGTGCGATATGGCTGTATATGGGCACTGGTGGGAGGCGTTTGCTCGAGGCCGCAGGCCAAGTTCGTTAGTGCCCCTCACCAGTGCTGATATACAGCCATATAGCACTGCTACAAGTGTGATATTGCGTTAATACAACTGTGCGAAGGCATAATTGTGTGTATAAAAAAGAGAATCAAACATGGAGAGTCTCAAAACCCCTTTTGTACAAGGAACTACTTCCGCCATTCATTCACATCTGCAGCTGACGTCAGAACAGCAGAAACTGTTGTCAGTTCACAAAGGTCACTTTAGAGCTAGTATATGAATGATTCTCTAGCGTAATGTCTAAAGTGATGACAAAACAGGTGATATTCCTCACATTTTAAGATTATTAGATTGAACGGCATGAAATGCCATCAATCTACAGAGATTTCCCAGTATTTCTCTGTTACAATCGAGAGATCACAATAATTAACCCCAAAAAAGCCAGAGCAAAGCAAACACTACCAGTTTCTGTGGTGTAAATACAGCACTACAAAATACAAAAGACAGAGATCGACTCAAAATGTCACTCACCTGATTTATAATGATTTGTTCAGCTGTAGTTAAAAATTTACGCTGATTTAAAAAATTTGACTAATTTTACGCTGTTTTCTCCCCTAAGGACTTATTATGCAGTCTCTTTCGCCATCTTGTGACGAAACGTCAATGGTCACTATCTTTGGTCTGCTCAGACAGGCTGATGGTTGCCGGTGCACTGAATCCGATACTCCGAATTTACAAATATTTAAAAATAGGCACTATCCTCATAAATAAACTGCAAATTGCAATCTAAACAAGTACATTCTTGACTAAAAAGCCTCAAAAGTACATTATGTTGTCCAACAGCTGCAATATTTGTCAAACTGTAGAGTGTCCTTTGCTTGTCGCTGTATGTGGGCGAAGTAATACACAAGGGTGAAGGGTGAGGAGGCTATGCCAGTGCTGTTATTTGCAGAATATAGCTTTCAATTACTGGCTGAAAGAACATGTAAATAATCACTGCCTGTAGGTGGGGCTTAAGAAGCAGCAGTACAGCAATTTTTTGTTAATTGGTGGAAACAAAAAACACAACACTAATAAACATGCTAAATATGGAGGAATTCGAAAAGAAAATACAATTGTAACTTAAATTCCCTTCAGAGATTTGAGGGAAAAAAAACAATTTATTTATTTAAAAGCTGGTCAACCAGTGCATCTCGATTTTATATATATATAGTCAAATTTGCAAATACTGAATACATATATAAATATTTAAAGGCAAAAGAAAACAGTTTTGCCAGACAACCTTCAGCGGTTTGTGTTTGCAGTAAGTCTCTCTCACTGTGTTGTCATGGTGTTGAATCTACAGAGCCACTGCAGAAGAAATGATGTTTTAGCTGAGACGTGAGCTTGCAGTCTGAAACAGTTTGTAAAAAAACCTTGTTAAAATAGTGCCGCGCTCCACTTATATATTACTAATGAATGCTTGTTTGTCTTTTGCCTGATAATATTCTGCAGTTAAGTCATGTTTCTCATCAAGCAGCAAAACGAGCTGTTATTAATGTCTAAAAATAAATGGAAGTAAATGAGACCGGAAGTCTCGAGCCAAAAAGATTCAAATTGCTGCGCCCGCTTGTACGCGGAGAATAAGGTGAAGAGGATAGAACAGAAAAAAACCATTTAATGTGAGGATATATGTGTAACTGTTTTGGAAAAAAGCAAATGTCTTCTGTAGTTTATCAGAGATGAAGCAGCTTTTATTTGTGAGTAACTACACTGTGGATAAAGACAATTTACATACACTATAACAAACATCTGTTAATTAACAGTCTTTGGCTCGTGATTCACAGGTGCTTTCTATTTATTTATGCTTTCAAATTGCATTATGAAACCTACATCTCAGCAGCTTAAATCTATAATTGAAACATTTAATTACATTTTGAAGCAAGTTTTAGATCAGGGGTGCCCAAACATTTTCTTATGAAGGGCCAAAAATCAAACCTGATTGAGGGCTGTGGGCCAAAGGTAAGTATATCAAAATGTATTACACCAAATTTTAGAACTAATGCAGTATATTTGAATAAAAGTATAATGAATTTATTACAGTAAAAACATAAACAGTGCCATTAATGACACAGTGGAGTGAATACACTAAGTTGCACCTGCCTTTGCCTTGATTTGCTCGCCGATGTCTTGTGCATTGCCCTCTATCCGTTGTGTGACAGGATTTACATTTTTAAAAAATCAGATTAATTTACAAAACAAAACAAATTACAAAACAAACAAACACAATGTTACATTACATTCCAAACTACTATCTTTGTCAAAGATATTCACTCCAATCACATCCCCAGCATTCTCCCTCTTTTCTTAAATCGGATTGTTGCCAAATCAAAGGTTAGAATGGGCCAACTTTGACCCGCAGGCCCTAGTTTGGGTGTCTCTGTTTAAGATTAACTTCTAGTTCAGTGTTAAACTGTTTGTTCATTCATTTATTTTATTTTCGGTTTAGTCCCTTTATTAATCAGGGGTCGCCACAGCGGAATGAACCGCCAACTTATCCAGCATATGTTTTACGCAGTGGATCCCCTTCCAGCTTCAACCCAGTACTGGGAAACATCCATACACACTCATTCACACACATACACTACGGTCAATTTAGCCTACTCAATTCACCATGTCTTTGGACTTGTGGGGGAAACCGGAGCACCCGGAGGAAACCCCAAGCGAACACAGGGAGAACATGCAAACTCCACACAAAAATGCCAACTGACCCAGCCGGGGCTCGAACCAGCAACCTTTTTGCTGTGAGGGGATTGTGCTACCCACTGAGCCACCGTGCTGCCTAAACTGTTTGCTTTATTGAAAAATAACTGTGAAAAGTGATCTCTTTGTAGATTTTTGTCTGTGCATGTGTAGGTTAATTTGCAATGCAAAATATACCAAAATGTAGTATCCATGAGCACAACCGCTCCATGTCATGATCAACACATTGTTTTCGTATGCCATCAATTCCTTTAATGTTCTGTGTTTGTTTTTCAAATGTGATCTGCAGTTTTTGATTCACCTTTGCTGGCAACAGAAAACCAACATTTACAGTAACAACAAAGCACTGCACCTGCATCACTGAAAGCATTTGTGTGCCTAGTTATTTCTGCAGCTTAGCTTGCAAGCTAAATTGAGAAGCTGCTTGCGCTGAGAGGATGACAGCAAGCAGCACGAGTGTGAAAAGTTATTGTTATGGCAGGCAGATAGAGTGATCTGCTAAACCACATTTTAGAATGAAAAATTTAGCAGATCAGTTTGCTATAGCTATTGAGAAGCACCAACTCCGCCACAGACGTTTGCTGGAAGATACTTAATTTTAAGCCAGGAGTTGCAACCAGGATGCATTAACATTTTTAAAGAATGATCATGACACACTTTTTCCTGGGTATCACCCAGCTTACATGCTTGTAGAGAAATTGAGTTCTCTATTGATGATTTTAATTAAATAAGTAGAACTATAAACACAGATGTCTTTCCTAGCTGAGTGGGAAAAATTCACAGTTATAGAGATTAAAGGGCACCTATTTTACTCCTTTTTCAAGATTTAAGATAAGTCTTTTGTGTCTCCAGAACCCATCAGATTATTTATTGTAGTTTTCAGAACATTAGAATTTTCTGCTCTGAACACAGTGCAGATGTTTTTGTGGCCTGTGCCTTTAACTCTGGTTCTCTCCGCCCACCATTCTCAGAGTGTGCCTCGGTCTCCGGCTGCGTCAGATAAACAGCACAGTGACAGACATGAAGGAAGCAGATCTCTTGTAACGTTTGTGACATATAATACAGTAAGAACTTTCCCAATGATTTTTTGATGTATTTGTTGTGGAGTTGCAACGATGAGTCACACACAATGTCGTTAAAAAGTTCACGCACACACACACACACACACACACACACAGACACATACACACAGCGGACACACACACACAGGGCACGTGTTTAACTTTGCACAGTTTTTGCATGGCAAATGTGACAGGATACACGTTAATATCCACTGCTGTATGGATCTCCGTAATGTTAATGTACAAAATAAACCTGATTTAACAGACAGAGATTGAAGCGTCTTCTTTTAGAATTGTACTGACATGCAGCTGTGGTGATAAAGTAAAGACGGTAAAATCGATGTAATTCATTACAAACATGCACTGTTTTAAAAACATTTTAAACTTGTGAAACTCACTCTTGACCACATTTGATGATGATTGATGATCACAGAGAGCTGAACAGATCTTTTAATCCCGGTTGCTTTGTGCACGTCCTGTCTTGTTGATATGATTATACGCGTTACTACGAAGACATGTTCATACAAGGCTGTCAATCAATTCGGTGGGCGGGGAAACCGCACTCTTATGTCACGTTGTGGTCGATTTCAAAATGGGAGGGATTTGGATCGTATTTTAATGTCAGAGAGTAACTGTTTTTATATTACTCCAATATGTCTGTGGACACACTATACCTACACAAAGTTCTGTCCAAACAGCTTCCAAAAGATGATTTTCATCATAGGGGCCCTTTAAATGAAAATAAGTTGGTTAAAAGTAACTTTTTGGATTCAGTGAAATTGAAACTAAACTATACCTTGAGTTTGTTGTTTCGTACAGCATACAGAAGATTCTGTTAAATGTCATTTTATTCTGCGGTCAATGTTTGTTGTTGTTTTTTTAATTGATACCTTTTTTTTGTAAGAATGCATTAAATTGAATAAAAGTGACATTAAAGACATTTCAAATGTGATTCCTGCTGTAAATAAATGCTATTCTTTTACATTTTTGATTTATCGAAGAATCTTGCATACAGCTATTTTCTACTAAAATATTAAGCAGTTCTTTTAAAATGTATAATTATATTTCACAATAGTTCGGTTTAACTGTATTTTAGTCACACGAATGCAGCCTAGATGAACACAACAGACATTCAAAACGTTTTAATCAGTTACTCAAAATGTATACAGTTTGACTGTATACAGTTTGAACTTACTTGTCATTCCAATGACAGTTTGTCCATTTTACCACTAGATGGTGCTGCTCTATTCATACAGTGGCCAGAGAAATCAGTCTGAAAATAAAATATTCATGACTATGAAAAAAAACTGTTGTAAAAAAAAAAAAATTGTAAGAGCAGGTCGGTTACTTGATATGTGCTCAGACTGTTTCAAGTGAGAGGAACCATACTGAAATTATGTGAAAGAAACTAATTATATCAAACATTTGAGCTTTTGTTCTGTTATTGTAGTTTTTCTATTTACTGCTTTATTATTTCTACTACTGTTCTATTTACTCATTCACTTTTACTCCCTTTCTTTCTCTGTATCTCTCTCTCTCTTTCTCTTTCTCTCTCTGTGTCTGTGTCTGTGTACTGCTTGGTTACAGCTGCACTGGTGATAGGGAGCTTGCTTGTGTGAAATATTAATAAGAAAATGGCTCATGAATTTTTAACTATGTGCCAACCACACACTTTGGCAGTAGAACAGCGGTGCAGGTTCTCCTCCGGACCGGCTGAGGAGCTCCTGTGCATATGACTACACTGTAAAAAATATCCGTAAATTAGCAGTTTTCCATATTTTGTTTTTCATGTTTTCATTTTATTTTTCACCCTTTTATTTATCCATTTGCATTATGCATTGGGATCTTTCTGTCAACAACTTTTAACCTTTTAAAGAAAAAAAAATAGATTTTTATTAACATTTTTAATAGTTTAATGTGATATATTGTTTGGGTTGGTGTAGTATATGGTGTTGTATTTTACGGTATAATAAACTGCCGGTGCATTTTCTGTTATTTTACAGACTTATTTCTCTATATATTATTTCTTATACAGTATATTGTATTTCAAACAACTAAAATGTCAATAAAAGTCACTTTGTTAAACTGTAGAGTTGAATTTTCAAAATCAAAAGTCAACAAAGCAGAGATCAAGGTCCCATAATGCAATTTACAACCGTAAATAAACTGAACACAGTTTTAATTAACAGATATATATTTATATTGTAGTTCAGAAACTCACAGCATTTACACTGTATACTTCCATGATATATTCTTTCTTAAATTTAGGACATTAAATTAATCTCAAACTCAGTCATTTCACATGTGAGTTTAAAACTAACCCCATATCTGAATTTTAATACACCCCATGAGGCTTTGCATGAATTATTAGAGAAACATCCTTTACACAACAATCATCATATTATTGTTTATGTCTGTATGTCATATATACAATATATTTAAATAGAATTAACAAGTTAGCAGATTATGAATTAACCCCCCAAAATTGAAAATAGTTACTGCTACAATATAATAATAACAGAGCATGTTGATTATTACTGTACTGAGAATACAAAGTAATCTGGAGGAACAAAATGGTGAACTTAAAAGAGCCTTGGCCACAGATATGCTTGTGGTACAAATCTCAGTTAAAGTACCAAGCATAATGTTATTTTTATGACAGAAAAATAAAACAGTTTATTTTAACCAGATTGTTTGCCCCAAAATAATATTTTGGTGAACTCTTACTATAATATGGAGCTAGATCAGTCTAGAAAAAATTATACACTTACAAAATAAAATTCATTCTTGCACAGCACAATTCACATTTACAAAATTCAGTTTGTAAATTCAAAACACAATTCATAAATACAATTTGTGAATTTGCAAGTAAAAGTGATAAATATTTTCACCAGATGAATTGAATTTGTGTATTTATGAATCATGTTTTGAACTTACGAATTGGATTTGTGTATTTATGAATCGTGTTTTGAACTTACAAATTGGATTTGTCTATTTTTGAGTTGTGTTTTGAATGTACGAATTGGATTTGTCTATTTTTGAGTTGTGTTTTGAATGTACGAATGGGATTTGTGTATTTATGAATTTTGTTTTGAACATACAAATTGGATTTGTGTATTTTTGAGGCGTGTTTTGAATTTACGAATTGGATTTGTGTATTTATGAATTATGTTTTGAATTTACAAATAGGATTTTTGTATTTATGAATTGTGTTTTGAACTTATGAATTCGATTTTGTAAATGTGAATTGTGTTGTGGATGTATGAATTATGTTTTGTAAATGTATTATTTTTGAGACTGATCTGGCTCCATACTTTAAAGGAAGTTGCCCAAACTTGTGCAACCCAAAATAAAAAAAAAACACTTGAGGAAAAGGTGTAGAGGTGATTATAATTATAAATCTGTTTTCAACCAGAGGTCAATTTTACTAGTTTGGAAACATATGTCTTCAAATAAGTAAAACTACACATTTCTATCCTCTCAGTAACCTTTAAGTATTCTCTCTCTCTGTTTCTCTCCCTGTTTCTAGGTCAGGGATTAGACAGAGAGGCAGCAGTGAGTGTGTGCTCTGCACTGCTGTCCACTTCAATCTACCCAGCCTGAGCTGATAGCCCAAAATATAGACACACAGAGAAAGAGAGAGAGAGTTGTTGGCGGTGATGGGGGTGTCAGAGGCTCACATTGGGGAAAACAGAGAGACAGAGGAGAAAAGGCAGAAGTTAGAATGGGAAGAACAGCACAGACTAAAGGCATGGAGTGGTGTTGTGTAGCATTCTATTCTGTTTTGTTCCATGAATGCATACACAACATTCCAGCACAAACTCACGCACACACATATATTCTTGCTCACACACACACTCACACTGGCTCTGTTCTCAATATGCCAGGCACTGCTTCACTGTGAAACCAGAAACCACATCAGACCTCGGACCTTCAAAGACAGAACTAATCCCGCTCTCACCCAAACCTGATTGTAATTCAGTCATTAAGCATTCAGCTCGACTCCCTGCCGAGCTCTGGCTTCGATTAAGAGCCTGCTGTTGACTGCTTGAAGTTTGCTGCTGATATATTGCTCAATGTTGTTACAAAGACTATGCATATGTAGATAATGCATTAATGTAATTATCTATCATTACAATATTATACAGTACATAATACGAACATATACTACGTAAAGGATAATAATACTTTATAATAATAATACTTTATTATTTACTGCATTATGTTATGTTAATAATAATAATAATAAATATTTTCCCATCTTACATCTTGAACTGTAATATTAATATTAATAGTTTTTCATACTTAATTGTATCTTTTCTCATATTGTTTTAGTCTTAATATACAATTTAGGATTAATATGTTATAAAAATCTAATATTACTGTATTAATTATGCAATAGTAATAATAATAATTTTATTATAATATTAAAATGAATATTCTGTTAATACTGTAGTTATATATTACACTCACCAGCCACTTTATTAGGTACACCTGTCCAACTGCTCGTTAACTCAAATTTCTAATCAGCCAATCACATGGCAGCAACTCAGTGCATTTAGGCATGTAGAAATGGTCAAGATGATCTGCTGCAGTTCAAAGCAAGCATCAGAATGAGGAAGAAAGGTGATTTAAGTGACTTTGAACGTGGGATGGTTGTTGGTGCCAGATGGGCTGGTCTGAGTTTTTCAGAAAATGCTGATCTACCTGGATTCTCACGCACAACCATCTCTGGGGTTTACAGAGAATGGTCTGAAAAAGAGAAAATATCCAGTGAGCGGCAGATCTGTGGGCGCAAATGCCTTGTTGATGCCAGAGGTCAGAGGAGAATGGCCAGACTGGTCTGCAGGAAACTGGGCTACAATTTGCAGAGGCTCACCAAAATTGCACAATAGAAGATTGAAAAAAACGTTGCCTGGTCTGATGAGTCTTGATTTCTGCTGCGACATTCAGATGGTAGGGTCTGAATTTGGCATCAACAACATGAAAGCATGGATCCATCCTGCCTTGTATCAAGGGTTCAGGCTGGTGGTGGTAGCTACTTCCAGCAGGATAACACACCATGTCATAAAGCACGAATCATCTCAGACTGGTTTCTTGAACATGACAATGAGTTCACTGTACTCAAATGTCTTTCACAGTCACCAGATGTCAATCCAATAGAGCACATTTGGGATGTGGTGGAACAGGAGATTTACATCATGGATGTCCAGCCAACAAATCTGCAGCAACTGCGTGATGCTATCACGTCAGTATGGACGAAAAACTCTGAGGAATAGTTACAGTATCTTGTTGAATCTACAAAGGATTAAGGCAGTTCTGAAGGCAAAAGGGACCAAACCGGTAATAGTAAGGTGTACCTAATAAAGCGGCCGATGAGTGTATATTAATATTGGTTTAATAGCAAGGGAATACATAAACTGAATGAGAATATGAATGAATTGTAAATCATTCCATCTTAAAATGTATAAAAATACTTTTAATAGTTTTTCATTTTTAACCTTTTCTTATATTATTTTATTAATATATAATATAGAATTATTATTATATAATTAATATTTTAATGTTTAACAATTTAAAATTTTATTTAAGTGTAACGCTATTAGAAGTGTTCATTTAATTTATATACTATTGTATTGATCATGGCGACGCAGTGGCGCAGTAGGTAGTGCTGTCGCCTCACAGCAAGAAGGTCGCTGGTTCGAGCCTTGGCTGGGTCAGTTGGCATTTCTGTGTGGGGTTTGCATGTTCTCCCTGAGTTTGCATGGATTTCCTCCGGGTGCTCCGGTTTCCCCCACAGCCCAAAGACATGCAATACAGGTGAATTGGGTAGGCTAAATTGTCCGTAGTGTATGAGTGTGAATGAGTGTGTGTGGATGTTTCCCAGAGATGGGTTGCGGCTGGAAGGGCATCCACTGCTTAAAAACGTGCTGGAAACGTTGGCGGTTCATTTCGCTGTGGCGACCCCAGATTAATAAAGGGACTAAGCCGAAAAGAAAATGAATAAAAGAATGTATTGATCATTTATTCATTAGGGGTCGCCACAGCAGAATGAACCGCAAATTATTCCGGCATATGTTTTACGCAGAGGATACCCTTTCAGCTGCAACCCAGTATTGGGAAACACCCATAAACTCTCACAGTCACACACTCATACACTGTGGACAACTTAGTTCATTCAATTCACCTATAGCGCATGTCTTTGGACTGTGGGGGAAACCGGAGCACCCGGAGGAAACCCATGCAAACATGGGGAGAACATGCAAACTCCACATAGAAATGCCAACTGACCCAGCCGGGACTCAAACCTTCTTGCTGTGAGGTGACTGTGCTAACCACTGAGCCACCGTGCTGCCCTGAATTGTTTATTTTTAGGTTTAATTTAAAATTTGATGACATTTTTATCATTCTGTTATGTTGTCATTTCCATTCACTATTTAGAAATACTTTGTTATATAGCAATATATGCCATGTCTAACCAATCTGAGTCAAGTATTCCAGAGGGCTGTGAGAATAATTTCAGTTATCAACTGGCTGATGGCAACTGCATCTAAAACGAACACAACACCGGTGCATCGTACAGGGACATTCAGTACAAACATCTTTAAAGGTACAAACACACTTTCACACCTGTGCAAACAGACACACAAGCATGCACACACACACACACTCGGACTTGCATGGCTTTATCCTCTTCGGGGGACATTTGAAAACAAGCCTGTCTTATTGTTTTCTTGTAGTTCAGGAGAGACCTCAGTCCAGCCTGCTTTTTATCCGCATATTTCACCGTTTTTCCCCTATCTCAATACAGGTGCTCCATCCAAACTACCATGATGTAATCCAACTGTAATCCCAAACATCAAAGAGCACACAGCTGTCATGTGTCACAAACACACACACACACACACACACACACACACACACACACACACACACGCACACACACACACACACACGCACATGCACACACTTCTTTCAAAGACTTGTGCAATGTGTGTTTGGCTAAAATTTGTTCCACACTTATTTTTGAGGAAAGAAGTCATTTTTAAAAGAGGTAGCGATTTTTATTAAAACATTTGTTCTGTTTGTTTGTTTGTTTGTGCCTTTTGGCTCGGTGACAGACATTTTGACCATATGTTCAGCTTGAATAGGGCTTAAGACCTTCCTATGACCTTTGGAAGAGTAGAAACACAAAAACATTTGCAAATGCACACACAATCATATTAAATGTTAGAATGCACCAGACAAGAATACAACAAATCGTACTTGCATTTATCTGTAATCACACAGACAGATTCAACAAACTTGTATGATACTGTTTGCCATTTTCATAAGCTTGCATTATTATGTTAACAAAGCCTGTGTTATTATACAGATTATGTATGCATATATAAATATAGTTGATATATTATAGCAGAGGTGTATTTTCAGATATATTATATAACAATGGCCAGCTGCTGAATAAAAGGACTTTAAGTTACCTGTTTAAATGACTGTTATAAGACTACTAGATTATTAGTTTTAGCTTGTCTTCTCAGCTAAATAAAGAACTATGGAGTAACCGAACCATATCTGTAGCAGATAATTTCAGTATATTAAATAGTTATGGTGCTTTTAATTACATGTTAAAATTTGTAACAGTTAACAATTTTAATCAAAATATTGGTCAGACAAGAGGTCTATTTTTAATGTCTTTTATTAAATCAAATAAATGTACAAAAGTGATATACGCACATAGGGAAAGTTATATACAATAAAAGCATAGGTAAAGAGTTTCTTATCTTTTGAATAACTTTTGTGTAAATAAAATAATATCGGACAAAACATGAATGAACAGGGTATCTGATGAACAGGGTATCTGATGAACAGGGTATCTGATGAACAGGGTATCTGCGAGGTCTTAAATGTCTTAAATCTCAAAAACAAACTTTTAGTCCTTAAAAAATCTTAAATCTACTGAAATGTTGTGTTGTAGGTCTTAAATCTCTTTTTAAAAAGGTCTTAATTTTCCTTTGTTCATGTATAGCTACCCAATCTGGCCATTAACACCCATACAATCGCCAACAATCCCAATCTCAATAAAACTTTTAATTTTAAAATAGCATTTCATGACTTTCCTTACAGTAATTTGTTTAAAAATTCTCCATTTATGTACTGCTGAAGATACTGTCCTGACTTAGATTTTTTATTATTAAATTAGTAGTATTGTATTGTTAAATGTATTTATTTATAATAATTTTTTGATAGTGAAAGTGAAAATCTTTTCCAACTGGGATATTTGAATAAAATTCTTAGCATTTAGCCCCGTATAAGTCTAAAATTTCATTCATAATGGTCTTAAAATGTCTTAAAATGTCTTACATTTAACTTGGTGAAACCTGCAGAAACCCTGATGAAACAATAACACAGTTCACAGTAACAGACCAGAACTGACTTATTTTGACATACACGTATTAAAATAGATTTGAAATATTTTAAATGACTGAAAAAAAGTCTTGTTGTCAAATGAGTAAAATTATCTGTTTGAATTGTCAAATGTCAAGTATAAAGATTTATCCTTTTAATGTCATCAAATGTTTCTGTTTTAAGTATATTCCTGAGTAGATCCTGCTGCCTTAAATTTTTAAGCTGAATCAAATTAACCTTATGAGTCCATTGAACTTATATTATGTTAACCTGACTTAAACAGCTTGATAACTTATAAAATTAAGTTGGAGTATGATTACCTTAGTTTAATAAGTTACAATGAACTAAAATCATATGCTGTTATGTCTAATTGATCATATAATTTTTTACAGGGTATATAAGTGCATAGAGTATAAAGTAGGCATATATTAGTATAAACAAAAACTTTTGTAGTTTTAGATGTCTTGTGTGAGTAAATAAGTACCTGAAGTTTATACAAGAAACATTGTAATGTGGTGGGGACATTTTAAGGCATGCATTTTTTAGTATTTCCTTCAGCAGAACACTTCGGGATAGTACAGGAACACAGGACAACTTGTATCTGAAATTCCACCCACTGTGTTTTGAGCTCTGGCCACTATGGGGCATTGTGTTCAAAGTTAGCGTTAGTTTGTTTGAGAGACGAATAAGGCCGACACTTAAATGTGAAATATATTTATTTGATTGACTGTTTGACTGATTTTGTATGAATTAATTAATTGTTTAAAATTAAACTATAAATGCCTGACTGAATGAATAACAAACTGTCTTGGCCGCCATGATGTCCACTGAACGTGCATACAGTACAACAGTGCCATCATGAGGCTGCTTTATTTAATGCACTAATATTCACGCAGATACTTACTATAGCGTTTCTCTTTTAGGACACGTTTATACATTTCATATGAACTGATAACATCAATAATAATATGATGATTTAAAAAAACTGTTCTACATTTAATCTGGTAAATTCTCTACTCAACAATGAGCACAGGATGTATCAGATCAATTGCTTGATATACAGTACTAGTGAAAACGTTCAAACACCTACAGTGTTGCTTTCAGTGTTACTTTGAATGCAGTTCAATTCGTTATGTAGCTACATTCTGTGTTTGTAGGCAGCAGTGTGTGTGTACACACGTTTGTAAGTGACCTCATATTCTCATTTTGTTTTCAGGGTTGCTGCATTTCCTTTGTTGCATGAGCTGAATGATTTAATGAACATCCAAGGGTGAGTCTGTAGTAAATATACATACAGCATATATCGATGCATGTGTCCTTGTACCTCAGCCATTGTAACTGAAGGTCTACATGTGAATCGAATGTAATGGGAACTACTTTTTGACCTCCACCCTTTGCCACACTCCACGCTATTCTATCTACTTCTTGTGTTTGCATTATTGTTAGTGCTTTTCTCAGTTGTATTCTAGTACTGTTGTCATTGTTTTGTAACTGATAGCCATAGCCAGTGTGTAGGAGTGTAATTTAGTTACAAAACAGCATCAAATAACTGCTATTCAAACTATATAATATTAATTACACTCTTGGGAACAGTTCATCCTGAAAGGAAACGTTTTGTTCATCCATGTCACTCCATGAAAAATGTTTATTGTGTGTATATACGTATTATACGTATATATATATATATATATATATATATATATATATATATATATATATATATATATGTGTATGTGTGTGTGTGTGGGTGTGTTTATATATATATGTTTATGTATATTGTGTGTTTATGTATATTGTGTGTTTATATATATTGTGTGTTTATATATATATATATATATATATATATATATATATATATATATATATATATATATATATATATATATATATATAAATACATACATACATACATACATACAGTGCTCAGTAAATGTGTACATGTATTTGCCATTTTCATAAGCTTGCATTATTATGTTAAACAACGCCTGTGCTCTTATACAGATTCTGCATGCATATACAAATATATTTGTTATATTAAAGCAGGTTTGCTATTGCATTTGAACATGCATTGTATATTTTAGATATAATTATATAACAATAGCCAGCTGCTGAGTAAAATGACTATAAGCTACATATTTAGATCCTTATTTTAGCTCTAATACTAGTTTTAGCTTGTCCTTACAGCAGTAACAATGACTTATCTGTAGCAGTTTTTAATCATAATGTCGGTATCTTAAATAGTTATCTACACAAATGGTGCTTTTAATTACATGTTAAAATTTGTAACAGTTAAAACAGTTATTTAATTATGTTACTGGTCAAAGACAAGAGCCATTTTTGATGTTTTCTTATTAAATCAATTTAAATGTACAAAAGTGGTATACTCGCATAAGGAAAGTTACATACAAAGAAAGCATAGGTCAAGTGTTTCTTATCTTACAAATAACTTTTGGGTAAAAATTTAAATAATATCAGTCAAAACATGGATGAACAGGGTATCCGTGGGGTCTTAAAATGTCTGAAATCTCAAAAGCAAACTTTTAGGCCTTAAAAAGTTATAAATCTACTGAAATATTGTGTTGTACAGTTGAAGTCAGCATTATTAGTCCCCCTGAATTATTAGCCCACCTGTTTATTCTTTGCCCCAATTTCTGTTTAACGGAGAGATTTTTTTCAACACATTTCTAATCATAATAGTTTTAATAACTCATTTCTAATAACCGATTTATTTTTTCTTTGCCATGATGACAGTAAATAATATTTGACTAGATATTTTTCAAGACACTTCTATACAGCTTAAAGTGAGATTTAAAGGCTTAACTAGGTTAATTAGGTTAACTAGACAGGTTAGGGTAATTAGGCAATTTATTGTATTATGATGGTTTGTTCTGTAGACTATCGAAAAAAAAATAGCTTAAAGTGGCTACCAATTTTGTCCTTATAATGGTGACCAAATATACAAAAACCTGGATGAGTAGGTACAAGAAATTTTCACTTCCATGGTTTAAGAGTGATATTCTTCAGTTAATTAAAAGGCGAGATCTTGCTCTCAAAAAATCTTTACTAACAAAAACTAATACTGATCATCTTGTTTATACTGGGCTGAGGAACAAAGTGGTATCTGAATTGCGAAAGGGTAAGATGAAATATTTTTCTAATTATTATAATAATTATATATATATATAATATATAATAATATATATTATATTATATATAAATATATAATAATTAAATGAGGAGGCCCATGGCAGCAGTTCTAAATTATGGCAACATATCAATAGACTATCTAATTCATTGATTCATTCATTTTCTTTTCGGCTTAGTCCCTTTATTAATCCGGGGTCACCACAGCAGAATGAACCGCCAACTTATCCAGCACGATTCCCGACGATCCCATCTCTGGGAAAACTATCTAATTCAAACAGGCAAAAACATTCTAAAATAAAGCATCTTAAAGATACTAACAATATGATTTGCAGTGATGAGGATATAGCAAATGCTTTTAATAGTTTTTTTATTGAGTCTGTTCAAGAACTGTCAAGTAATTTTAACTGCACTAAATCATACCCTAAGGAACCAGAATATGTTCACAAAGACTCCTTTTATATTAAATAAGTATCTTAAGACAGTTTTAAATTTAAAAAAAAATTGTATGATCTTTATTATGTGGGTAAAAATATTCTGCAAGGGGTGCCCAAACTTTCAAACAGCACTATATACTGTATAACATGAAAAGTGTCATCCTGGGAAACAGCTAACATAAGTATAGAAATAACAATTAAAGCTAAATAGATATAAAAATAAAATGACTAAATCTAACTCATTCAAATGTTTAGATAAAGCTAATTCAAATTAGAGCTATTAGTTTTTTTAAATGTAAAATCTATGTTTTTAATACATCAAGCATGGCACTGGTTTATTCAGTGTCAATTGAAAACATTGGCCTTGTTGTGACACAGATCACTCAGGTCATTAGGATCAAGTAAATTAGAAATTCCAAGGGTTCAGTCAAAGCAGGGGGAATCCGCCTTCAGCTACTACACCCCCACTGCTGGAATCAGATTTCAGAAATGATCAGATGCGCTCCAACATTAGGTACATTCAAATCAAGACTGAAAACACATCTGTTTAGCTGTGCCTTTACTGAATGAGCACTGTGCTACGTCCGACAGATCGCACTATTATGTCTTTCTTTTCTTTTTCATTCTTTTAAAACCTGTTTTAACACATTTTAATCAGTTTTAATCTGTTTTTAATCATTTTTAATTCTTTTAATAATTTTTATTTTCTTTTTTTTTATTCTTGTTTATGTAAAGCACTTTGAATTACCATTATGTATGAAATGTGCTCGACACCCCTAAATTTAAATTTGAATAAATCCTATAGTATTAAATATATAATACTAATACTAATATAATCTTTTTGATGGTTAATTAATGCAATTTTCCTTTAAACTGGAAAAGTGACCTTTGATGAGACATCATGAGTCTAGAATGAGTCAAATAGGTGAGCTGTGAAACACATTTAGCAGCGGAAAAGAGGTGAATCTGAAAGGAGAAACGTGAAGAGGGCACGATACGGGGAGAGAGAGAGAGAGAGAGTGAGAAGGAGAAAGACCCACAGGCAGAGAGACAGGTGAGGGGAAGCGAACACCGGCTCTGCTGACTCAGGACATTTCAGAAGTGTTGATTTCCGCTCCATTTCTCCAGCCTCTTTGTAATTCTAATGAGAGTGTAAAAGGTGTCAGGAGCCAGAGAGGGAGTAGACAGAAGGAGATGGGGTGAAAGAGAGCAGATCAGATTAAATATCGACTGACTTCAGGCTGTCCGCTGCAGACAGACAGTGTACTGACTCATCATCTGTAGAGCCTGCCAGATCGGCTGAGAACCACAGACAGAGAGAGGATGAGCAGAGCCGCTTACCCAGGGGAGAGCAGGGAAACGCTGGGGGAGGAGAGACGGCCATAAGCAGGCGAGACAGAAA
This sequence comes from Danio kyathit, assembly GCA_903798195.1. Taxonomy (NCBI): domain Eukaryota; kingdom Metazoa; phylum Chordata; class Actinopteri; order Cypriniformes; family Danionidae; genus Danio; species Danio kyathit. The sequence continues at coordinate 39,338,473 of LR812523.1, read as the reverse complement.
GCATGCTGTCATCTAATGAAGGGAGTGAAAATAAGAGATGGGATGAGACCAAAGAAAAAGCAGCAGGGGAGAACAAGAGGCTGGATGGAATACAAAGTAAATACGGGATCGAAAGTACTTTTCAGATGAACATTTGTTATGGTGACTGGAGAACAGTGTAGGAGAAAAGACTGCACTGAAGCTGTCGCTGAGGCACTAGCAAACATGGCCTGTTTAGGTATTAATATGTACGTGTACAAATATGTAGCTTTAAAGCACTAATATGCACACTTTTGAGGGTAATAAAGTACACATTTTTACTAGATTTTGCATCTTTTATTCTGAGACAGTATGGGGAGAGGGCGGCTGTGGTTAGCACTGTCGATGGTTCGAGTGCTGGCTGGGTCAGTTGACATTTCTGTATGGAGTTTACATGCTCTCCCCGTGTTTGCGTGGGTTTCCTCTGGTTTCCATCACAGTCCAAACACATGCGGTATAAGAGAATTGGGTAAACAAAACTGGCAATGTATGAGTGCTTGTGTAATTGTGAGAGTGTATTAGTGTTTCCCAGTACTGGGTTGTATGCAAGAATAGTTGGCTGTTCATTCTGCTATCGTGACCCATCCCCTGATATATAAGGGACTAAGCTGAAGGTAAATTAATGAATACGTGTGGGGAAAATATGTTAATGAATAAATTAAAAGGGGAAAAAAGACCAATCAGGAAAAATAACCACTATAAATTAACCAGTGACTCAACACCATATCAATTCATTCATTCATTCATTCATTCATTTTCTTTTCAGCTTAGTCCCTTTATTAATCCGGCGTCGCCACAGCAGAATGAACCGCCAACTTATCCAGCAAATGTTTTACGCAGCGTATGCCCTTCCAGCTGCAAATCATGTCTGGCAAACATCCATACACACTCATTCACACTCATACACTATGGACAATTTAGCTTACCCAATTCACCTGTTCTGCATGTCTTTGGACTGTGGGGGAAACCGGAGCACCTGGAGGAAACCCATGCGAACGCAGGAAGAACATGCAAACTCCACACAGAAACGCCAACTGACCCAGCCGAGGCTCGAACCAGTGACCTTCTTGCTGTGAGGCGACAGCAGTACCTACTGCGCCACTGCGTCGCCACCATATCAATTATATCTCTGTAAATATCACTGCAGTATCTCTGTAAAGTGTACAAAGATGTTTCTACTAAAGTGAATTTGTGTAGTTGTTGACAAAAAAATTGCTATAATATTACTTAGTGTCATTAAGTGTCACATTTTTTAAAAACGGATTATACTGCATTTTTTCTGAGCAAATTATGTATATGGCTAATATTCGTTTTTTCTATATTCAGAATTTCCTTTTTGTGTGTGTGTATGTACGTGTTTTTGTGACATATCAGGACACAAATCTGTATAATGACATAGGTATGACACAGGTATTACAAAAAGCAGGTGAAATATGAGGACATTGGTGACGTCCTCACTTCTCAAAAAGCTTATAAATCACACAGGATGAGTTTTTTCAGGGAGTAAAGCTGTACACTGTCTCCTGTGATGGTTGGGTTTAGGGGTAGGGTGGGGTGAGGGCAATATAATATACGCTTTGATCTGTAGAAAATGAATGAAAGCCTATGTAATGTACCCACTTTTCACAAAAACAAACGTGTGTGTGTGTGTGTGTGTGTGTGTGTGTGTGTGTGTCTGTGTGTGTGTGTGTGTGTGTGTGTGTGTGTGTGTGTGTGTGTGTGTGTGTGTGTGTGTGTGTGTGTGTGTGTGTGTGTGTGTGTGTGTGTGTGTGTGTGTGTGTGCATAATAACATTGCTCATGCATGCACATAAAGGAATAGTCCAAATATGGAAAAACTAGTAACTAATGCTTAATAGGAGGAAACTTTCATTTTTGGGGTTAACTTTCCCTTTAAATTTGAAGGGCACCTGTTTTAACCCTTTTTCAAGATTTACGATAAGTCTTTTGTGTCTCCAGAATGTGTTTGTAAAGTTTCAGCTCAAAACACTCATCAGATTATTTATTATAGCTATCAGAATACTGGGATTTTCTGCTCTGAACACAATGTAGCTGTTTTTGTGGCCTGTGCCTTTAATGCTAGTTCTCCTTGCCCACCGTTCCCACGTGCCTGTCAGAGTGTCTCTGGCTGCGTCAGATAAACAGCACAGTGACAGACATGTAGGAAGCAGATCTCACGTAATGTTTGTGAGAAATACTACAGTAAGAACTTTACCAATGATTATTTGATGTATTTGTTGTGGAGTTAATTCAAGCCTTTCTGCAACGATGAGTCACACACAATGTCGTTACAAAGTTTACTCACACAACACACACACACACACACAGCAGGCATGTTTTACTTTGGACAGTTTTTGCACGGCAAATGTGACAGGATACACATTAATGTCCACTGCTGTATGGATCCCCGTTATGTTAATGTACAAAATAAACCTGATTTAACATCCACAAACCGGGATTGAAGCGTCTTCTTTTAGAATTGTACTGACATGCAGCTGTGGTGATAAAGAAGGTAAAATAGCTGTAATTCATTACAAACATGCACTGTTTTAAAAATGTTTTAAACTTGTGAAACTCACTCTTGACCACATTTGATGATCACAGAGAGCTAAACAGATCTTTTAATCCTAGTTGCTTTCAACTAAAAAAAAGCTTTCAAGCCGTCAATCAATTTGGTGGGCGGGGAAACCACACTCCTACATTGTGGTCGGCCTCAAAATGGGAGGGATTTGGATCCTATTTTAATGTCAGGAAATAAAAAAAGAGACTTATTGTGTTTATATCACCCCAATATGTCTGTGGACAAACTATACCTACACACAGTTCTGTCCAAACAGGTTACAAATGATGATTTTCATCATAGGGGCCCTTTAAATTCATAATTTACAATTAACACAATAAAAGTCAGTATTACAATTGATACAATTAGAAGAGTCTAAAATATTAAAAATTAATTTAATACAGAAATAAAAATTGTTTTCTTAGCTTATGCCAATAAATATTGTAAATATTGCTTTATTGTGCTGTTTTTCTAAATACTAATTTTGAAGAAAGCTGAAAACATGTAAACATTGACTTCTATATTAGGAAAAACAAATACCATGGAAAACAATGACTACAGGTTTTCTGCTTTCTTCTAAATATTGTCATTTGTGTTCAACAGAGGAAATAAAGACAAACCGGTTTAGAGACAATAAATGATGACGGTTTGGGGTGAACTAGCCCTTTAAATTGAGGTATAATCTTTCAATATTTAAGAAAGGGGCCTTAAATAACAAATAGTGAAAATAACTGCTTTATGCAGCCATAACATTGCGTAAAACACCCCATTTTATACAATTCAAGAACACTAAGCAAATACAATTAAGTTTCTGAGCTACAGACTCAAATTGAAATGCGGCCACGAGATGGAGACAAAATAAAAACAACTCGCTGAGGGGAAACACGGCGGTCAAATAAGGAAATGACGTGTAGTGTGGGGCTTCTGCTACTTTTGGGAAGTAGGGGAGCTGGAGTATTGTTCATGGGGCAGTTCTTCGACAGTTGTTCAGTCGTGACATGAGCGATAAGAAACGACAGTCAGCGAGAACACGAAAGCAAAGGTAGGTCGGTGTTCATAGTCTGAATGACTGAAGACAGAAAGAGCGCAGAGTCTCAATGGACGCGTGTGATTTAGAGCTGGTCGTGTCAACACGTGTAACGTTTGTCAACACCAAATATAGATACAGGACAAACCACCTTTAAAGACAGCAGGACCACATGTAGGAGCGTGTTTGACTGAGTAAATCTAGTAAGTAATGAAACTTAAGGCTAAGATAGATACAAATGTAACAGACTCTGCTCTTTCATCTTTATTTAACCATTTTATACTCTACTCACTATAAATCTGCTTTTTAATCTGACTGTGTGATCTCTTTAACGCCGTGAATATTGATATATTCTACATGCACTCTATCTTCCATTTATGTAAGGCCATTATATATTGTAATGGCTTATTTTAGCAGTCATCTGTCAGTCCACTGTCAAGTGATGCATCCTGACAGCTGAACTCAGGTGTCTGAATCTGACAACGTGTGAAAGCTGCCTTTTGGTCTCTTCACAGGCTAAAAGTTTGGCTTTAATACTGAAGTATAGCAGTTTCACGACTGTGGAGTTTTCAGTCAATTTACAATCATGTAAACTTAAGTTATTGGTTCTCTCTTGATGTATATATAAATTCTCAATATTTAAAGCCTGCACTGCTAAAAAGCTTTTCTTAGATTTTTCTAAAAAATCTTGATTTAAGGCCAGATATCTAAATTCTTAAATCAAGAACCATTTTCTAGACAAGCAAAACATATTGTCTTGCTTTAAGAATTAATATGTCAAAATTAAGTGATTGCCTTTATAACAAGCAAAATAATCTGCCAATGGAGTAAGCAAAATAATCTCAAGTCAAAAGAAACAAGATTATTTTGCTTGTTTTTATGGTAAAAACAAGCTTATTTTACTTATTTTGACATTATTTTTAAAAACAAGACAATTTTTGCTTGTATAGAAAATGTTTTTTGATTTAAGAATTTTTTGATATTTGGATTGGAACAAGACAAAAAAATCTAAGTAGGAAAAGCATTTTTTAAATATTGAGAAAATGTATATATACGTTAAGAGAAAACCAACAGCTTAGTCTACATTCATGCTAAGTACATAATTCAATTGACCGAAAAACAAGACAAAAAATCTAAGCATTTTTTTTAAATGTGGCAACATGGAATATTTTATATTGACCTATATTATATTTGAATATGGAATATTTTATATCACCTACTGTAATTTCTTCAAAAACACCTTATCAAATAAACTACAAATGATTTAATACGATAGCCACAATCAGTAATAAGTGGTTTCCTTAATTTTCCAGAGCTGCTTCCCTATACAGACCTTGTTTTAATGTTGGTGTAATGATTTTAAAAAGTATGGTTGCTAAGCTACATCTAATATATCATTGAATGAATATGAAATGTGAAGAAAAGGTTATTTATAAATTATGAACAAGAACTTTTGTAGATTTGTGGTGGTGAATTTACTTTCTTTGGATCCCTTTGGCCAGGAGTTGCACAAAGATGGAAGACTGTTTGATAGAAGACCAGACGTCCTTTTACTCAAAGGCAGAGCACTACTGGAAGGATGTCCCGCCCACTGTGGATGGAATGCTGGGAGGTTATGGCAGCATCTCCAGCATTGACATTAATGGCTCCAAAAAGTTTCTTCAGAAATTCCTTGGGGTGAGTCATAATAATTGGGCTCAGTAATGTTGTATTTTTTTTTTAAAGAAAGAAATGTTAAAGTATGTATTAAGCTGATTAAAATAATAATATTGCACAGTATTACTACTACTACTGTATTCATTGTTAAATCAGCCGTCTTGGGGAGCAGAAGAGACTTTTTTTTTCTTCAGAATTTTATTTATAGATCTCAAACTTTTAAATGATTGTTTAAGTACAGTTTGATATCTTGTTATATTATTCATTTTGTTTCCTATTTCCCTCTAAGGAAGGCCAGGGAAAGACCGGCACAGGCTGTGCTCTGGACTGTGGCGCTGGGATTGGCCGGATCACTAAGCGGCTACTCTTGCCACTCTTTCGTACAGTAGATCTAGTGGACGTGACCCAGGAGTTTCTGGATAAAGCTCGTACATACCTGGGTGAGGAGAGCAAACGGGTGGAGAACTACTTCTGCTGTGGCCTGCAAGACTTTCAGCCCCAGCCAGAGCGATACGATGTCATATGGATCCAGTGGGTGATTGGTAAGAGAATGAGTTTATTGACGCAATCTAGAATAACAGACTGTCGAATGCTCGATTCTGATTGGTTGCTTTAAAAATGTGTTTATTAAAAAAATGTGTTTATAATGAGATGAGTTTATAATAAAAAAAATTGCCTTTAGTTGTGAGAACAGTATTTTTAGGGTAATACTTGACTGAATCACTGAATCAAAGAAAGCTTATGCACACTCAAGTTGTAATTGACACTTTGCTCACCAGGAATGCCCAATTTTCTATTAATTTCATTGTTTCCCAGACATAGTCTTTACTTGGGCTGGCCACCCAGGTATATTAACGGCTGCCCAAGTATGTTTAGTGACACTTTTTGTTTTTTTGACTATTATTAACATCCTTTTACACTGTTGTTTTAGTATCTGCCCAATATAAACAAACATCTGCAAGCGATAAAGTAGTGGAAAATCATCTCTCCTTTACCCATTTCATACTTCTCGTTCTGTGTGTGCGAGAACTGTCAACACAGACAGTCTCACGTGATCTGCAGACCCACAGAGACCCGTACCTTTTTGTATCCGACCGGGGTTTCTAAATCTACCAAAATGTCAGAGATTTGGTTTTGCATTCGTCTTTTAAGCTGTCGTTAATTTTATGTGCAAAGCTGCGAGAGAAACTTTAAATAATTAATTCTTTAATCTAAACGAAAATTTTACTAAATACTCAGAGAGGACGAAATTACATCTAAATTGGCTGCACAATATTTGTACACCATTAGTAATGGGTCATCAACTCATTTGTCCTATTTAAATAATGCAAAGGTTATAGTCTTGTAATTGTTATAATTTTTAGAGATATTGTCTGTTTTTATTCCTTTTTTTCTGTCATTTATTTCTCATCTGCTGTATATTTTATTTATTTTATGATGTCAATATATTACATATTTTACACATATCTAAAATGCTTTGGCAGTACTGTACAAAATGTCATGCCAATAAAGCAACCTGAACTTGAATGAGAGACAGAAGCAGATTTTACCTGTCAGTGGGTGCACATGGCTCCTGAATAGCATAAAAGATAAATAGTGGATTTTTTTTTATTCAAGTTTTTTTTTTTACTTTAATCCATCGAAAAAAAAAAAAGTTAAAAACAGATAATAATAAAAATAATGTTAAATCAAATTATGTTTTGTTTGTCGCATATAGTTAACTATTTATGTGCTGTGGGTAAAAGGCGTGTTTTCAATCCGGCTACCACCGCAAGTATATTTCAAACCTGTGGGAAGCACTGAATTTAATGGCCCGTCATCAATTATTCCTTAAAGCCAACGTTAAGGCTCGTAAACACCGGGACGCTTTTCGTTTGCGTTTATCGTCAGCGTTTTTCTAGACGTTTTTCTGAATTCAAACCCAAGCGATTTTTCACTGGCGTCGAGCTGAAGAGTATGCAAAATCGCTCTTTGTTGTTAGATGGTGCTACACAACTTTAAGCTTCTGACACCCGCTTGTAACACAGAAGAAGAAGACAGAAAGTTGACACGCTTGTTGTTAAAGTTACTGGCGATTCGAACAAGCATGTATTGTTCAAGTAGCAGCTCCAGCTCTAGAGATGAAGAAATGATTATTGTTCACCAGTGCAATAAGCAGCTCCTTGTTCATATCGCCTCTGGGCATCTTCTTCAATGTGCGCTTGCATTGACAGTTTTGTGCTTGAGCGCCTCCAAGTGGTGAACGCAAGAAAAAAGCGTCCCGGTGTGCACGGGCCTTTAGTCTAAAATATGCTCATGCTACATTGTTTTGTCTGAGATTGTATTGATATTGGAAGCACCCTGAATGTCAGCTGTCTACTTCACCTCATCCCAGAGACCTAAATAGGGTTCAGGTCAATTGGTGGTCAAATTATGTGAGAAAATGTGAGCCCTACCCCTTTTTTTTTTTTTAAAGAATTTAAGTCCAGTGGATCTTGACAGCCAAAGATTTTAAATTGTTTAAAAAATGTACTTTGAAGAATTTAACATTTTAAAAATATTTATACAGCAAATTTGAAAAGAGCTGTCCATGACAGAAAACATGAGGAAACAAAGAAAGCAGCTTGCTTTATTTGTGCAAGTAAATTTGTATAGTTTATAATGTGTAGGTGTACTGAGACACAAAAGATCTAAGCTTAAAAATGATCTTTTATATAATATAAATCTCTATCTATTATTTAAAAAAAAAACCTAAAACTGCACCTTTATATCTGTAAATCTATATATGATTAAATTAAAAAAGGTTATTAAACTAAAATTGCCTGATTATTTATTGTGTCAGTCATTAAATAATTGTCATTCAAAAAAAATCTTTTCATAAGTGTTTTACTATATTGTGACCTTTCATTTAGGGTAAGGTAGCCAGCTAATAAGACTTCATGGAACAGGCCCTGGAAGTTTTACAAACACAAAGTCATGTTTCTGTAGGTCACTTAACTGACGATCACCTAGTGGAGTTCCTGAGACGCTGCCAGAGCGGTCTGCGTCCTGAAGGCCTGATCGTGGTGAAGGATAACGTTGCCTATGAGGGTGTTATTCCTGATGACGTGGACAGCAGCGTCTGCCGGGACCTGAATGTGCTGCACCGTCTAATAGCCAGAGCTGGACTCAGCATCATCTATGAGGAGCAGCAGCAGAACTTCCCTGAGGAGATCTATCAGGTCCACGCACTTGCACTCAGATAGCTGAAGCCAATCGACAAGTACTTTTATCATCCATCTGTATTGAAACCAATTATGAGAAAAGGAAGCTAGGATCAATGATAGCCACACAGGAGCTACTTGTTACTGCCATTGTTGTCATTTTTGTGAAGGCGCAAGACTTGAAAATGTGTTTTAGATATGGGGAGTCTGAAAGGTTCTTATTGACCTCTAAAGTTTGTATTATGACAGCTAGAGCTGAGCTTGTGGTTGTCATCAATATGAATGCAGAAATTGTGACTGTTAGTTTTTCTGAGAACTGAACAGCTTACACTCCAGCTGATCTCCGGTTTGAAGTCTTCTGTTAGACTCAGCAGGGTTTCATCAAAGTGGAAGACAAAAACAATCAGGACAAAAATGTAAACCACACACACACACTGCTTTATATTTAGCAGTGGATGTGCCGAGAACTTAAAGGGATAGTTCATCCATCATGACTGACTTCTGATGAAAATAATACTTGAGAAATATCATACCGTCAAATTTAATGGGCAGTATGTCAGTTGGCAACATTTATTAAAGGAACACTCTCAGTTTAAAAATAAAAATAGGCTCAGGCTTTAGTTCAGTTTTACCATTTTTCTAATCCATTCAGCCGATCTCTGGGTCTGGCAGGAGCTTTTTTTAGCTTAGCTTAGCATAGATCATTGAATCAGATTAGACCGTTAGCTTCTCGCTCAAATTTCAAAAAAGCATTTTGATAATTTTCCTATTTAAAGCCCGACTCTTCTGAAGTTCCATCATGTACTTAAGACTGACAGAAAATGAGAAGTTGCTGGTTTCTTGGTCAATGTGGTTGGGAACTATACTCTCATTCTGGCGTAATAATCAAGGAACTTTGCTGCCGTACCATGGCTGGTACATGTTGGATATTTTGCAAATTGTAAATGGTGGTACAAGTGTAGGGCTTGATGATGAGAACTATTTTCAGACATGGTAAAACTCAACTGTTAATTAAAACATGGTAAAACTGTTTAACTTAAGAAATGAGCCTGTAAAATGGTGTGAAAGTATTCCTTTAAAAATGACTTATAAACCAAGTAAATGACACAAGTTTGAAAAATTGTGATGAGTAAATCTTCTTGAGGTAAACTATCCCTTTTACATCTGATTAATTGGAGTTTAAGCATGTCTGTTGCACTGAATGCCATGTGTAAAAAACGTTTAATAACTTCTGAAAACTTGAATGTTTTTAGTATGTGTGAATTTACAGCTGTTGACAGAAAACTCTCAACTGAACCATATATTGTATTTTGCCTTGAATAAACCAATATTTTGAAGCAGTCCTTGTACAACAGCATTGTTGATTTATAATTATAGGTGTTTTCTCAACACCTTATCCATTACAATATTTACTATTCCTATATACATTTAGATATTTTCATTCTGTCTGCTGTATAAAATGCAGAAAAACCTTGTTTTAAAACCATACATTTGATTATCATTGTTGTTTTAATACATTTAATTATCTTGATTTAATGTTCTTCAGTAAATCTAGCCATTAAAAAGAAAATTGTCTTTTAGTATTTTAATTAGCATTTGTTTTATATGATATTTGGAATTTTAAAAGAAATAAGCCTCAATGCAACATTACACCAAAAAAAAACCTGAATCTTATTTATTTGAATCCGTTTAATTTAAGATTTATTTGTATATTTTAAAAAGAATATAACTGGTAATGTATGATTAAACACGTATGGATAAATATAAATGAAAAGCACCCCACAGTTGAAGCTTGTAATCTCCTTTCAAACTTGGTTGAATCCAATCAGCATGTTTCACACTTAAGGCTGTATTGCTCATCAAGGCTGTGGTTTTAATTGAGACATCAGGACCAGGTTTCACTTTGAAAGCGTCCATTTTTCTCCATGCCATCCAGCATCTCCTGTGCCTGGTTTTCAGACATGCCACCTTCTTTCTGGAAAACTGCTTTCAGTGCGTCACATACGCTTGTTGGCATCTGCTTGGCATTCCTTAAATAAAAAGGGAAGAGGCGCTCATTTCTGTCCTGCTTCTCACATATGAACAGCACTGCAATATTGCTCTATAACAAACCAAAGATAGAAGGCTGAACATTTCTTAATGTTGCAATTGCAAAAGACTTACCCTGCTATGTAAAAGAATGCGTTCTTCTTTGCTATCAGATCCCATAACAGTTTGCCTCGTTCCCTCACACAATGCTGAACATAGATTTTATCCTCCTGCAAGTGAATCATTTAAACTGATCACATTATATCCCATGAGGCATAACCTAAAAACGAACAACATGCTGCAAAATCAAATGAGCACATCATGTTTCAATTATTATATTCATTAATTTCTTTATTAATATCCACAAACACAGATTGATGTGTCCATTTAAAAAAAATCTAATTTCAAAAATTGGTCACATGATCATTACCTGCATAACTTTATTGCTATCATATTTTCTATACCTAACTATGCAAGTTGGTGTTGATATAACATTTTATGCTTCCATTTAATAATAGAACAAATGCCTACCAGTTGCACTATATATTAGAAAACATTTATAAACCTATCTTAGTTTCCCTCATTCCACAACAAATCCTTTATAATTACCATTATACAAAAAAAAAAATGTTCTTATCTTTTTTTATATAATGGTAATTGTAAAGGATTTGTTGTCGAATGAAGGGAACTAAGATATGCTATACAAAGTTCTTCTATATCTGCGTTACACAGATATTGCTTGTTTGACATTAATTGCATTATATAAAGTCACTTTGGAATACAAGGTGAAACATGTTTCAGACAATTTAAAAAAAAACATACTTGAAAATGCGATTAAATCATGCTTTTCTTTATCAAAGATTTTCCAGGGCTTTCCCAGCACTGGACATGTTGGGTGTTTCCCTTATTGGACACATCTGTCATTAGCCCTTCCTTTAACTTGCTCCTAAACAAATGTTTGGACCAATTTATTTTGTTAAATTTTGTTCTTGACAGTTTTTTGTTTGTTTTAATGATAACCTATGGACAAAGGATAAACCAGGAAGCTATGACACCTGTTAAAGGGTTAAGGTAAAAGCGAAATAATCCAGGTCTAACCTGATCTCTGGAGAAGGCTGTGACAAGTATCATTTGTCCCACCTGCACCTTCTCCTCCCATTCTGATCCACAGTAGAAGTCTTTAGATTCAGACCGACAGCCGAAAAATAGCACATTAGCTGAAACATGAGACACAACATAAGTTAGAATGTAGGATAATAAGGCACTCTGAGACTCTTCAACAGCACTACGTTCAGTCTCTACTTATCAAATACATCTATGCCATTTGTATTAACAGGATAATTCACCTGCAAGTGAACAGTATGGCATTGTTTACTTGTTGCAAACCTGTTTGCGTTTCCTCCTCCTGTTGAACACACAAATGTATATTTTGAAGAATGCTGGAAACCAGTAGCCTTGGAAGTTAATGGCTAGTGGTTTCCAAATGTATTGTTATCTTCTTTAGTATGCAACAAAGAAACTCATAAAGGTTTGGAACTATTAGTGTGAGTAAATGTACGCACAAAAAATGAGAGGTGAACAATCCCCGTTTTTTAAGGGCAGATGTATCACAAATTCTGACTGAAATATCAATTACTTAAATAAATCATTTGCACATCACTCACTCACCCATCTTCCCCTGAGCAACCCTCTCCTGTATAGCAGATCTGAAGGGAGCCACTCCAGTCCCTGGTCCCACCATGATCACAGGGCTTTCTGGGTCCTGTGGGAATCTCAAACTGCCTTTCTTCACCCACAGTGGTACGTACACATCTCCTACACCATATTAAAGGTGTCAATGAAGACTTTTGAACAATTTTGAGCAACACATTTCTATTTCTTTTTTTGTCTAGCTACAATATTATAGGGTTTGGTTTTTTTGATTGACTTGTTAATTCTATCAGACAGACCTTTAGATGGGTCCAAAGATGCCAGCCAAGAAGAGCAGAGACCTTTGCGTGGCTTGACCAGCATAGTTTTATACTTCACCACAGCAAGCAAGATCTGGATACGATTAGGATGTTCCTGAGAGAAAAATAAAGGGGTCACTAACTATATATATATATATGTATATATATATATATATATATATATATATATATATATATATCTATATATATATATATATATATATATATATATATATATACACACACACAGTTGAAACCAGAAGTTTAGATACACTTTTAAAAAAAAAAGGAACATAACCATTTTTAAAAAAATGTCTGATGGTAAATCATACTAAACGTTTACTATTTTAGGTCTGTTTATTTTTTTAGCTTTGCTTTTCAACTGTATAACTTTGGTCAAATGTTTTGGGTATCCTTCCACAAGCTTCTCACAGTAGTTTGCAGGCATTTTGGCCCATTCCTTCTGACAGAATTGGTGTAATTAAGTCAGATTTGTAGGCTGTCTTGCTCGCACAAGCTTTTTCAACTCTGCCCACAAATTTTCTATAGGATTGAGTTCAGGGCTTTGTGATGGCCACTCCAAAACATTCACTCTGTTGTCCTTAAAGCACATTTTAACTAATTTGGCAGTATGCATAGGGTCATGGTCTGTTTGGAAGACGCATTTGTGGCCAAGTTTTAATTTCCTGGCTGATGTCTTGAGATGTTGCTTCGGTATTTCTACATAATGTTCTTTCTTCATGATGCCATCTATGCTGTGAAGTGGACCAGTCCCTCCTGCAGCAAAACAGCCCCACAACATGATGCTGCCGCCCCCATACTTCAAAGTTGGGATAGTGTTCCTAGGCTTGTTAGCTTTCCCCTTTGTTCTCCTAATGTAACACTGGTCATTATGGGCAAACAGTTAAATCTTAGTTCCAACAGACCACAGGACATGTCTCCAAAAATTTTTAAATTCCCAGCGTAAATTGTAATCTGGCTTTTTTTTGTTGATTCTGGTTTGTTGAGTTTCCCATGTTGTCACACAAGGAAGCAGTGTGTTTGAAGTTTTCCTTAAATACTATTCTACAGTTGTGCCTCCAATTAACCCAAATGTTGTCAATTAGCCAATCAGAAACTTCTAAAACCTTGACACCATCATCTGAGCTTTTTCTGAGGCATAATAATCTTATTGTATGTAAACTTGACTTTCAAGAAAAGTAAAATAATTTCTCAAAAAATATTTCTCTCATTCTGCTATTAAGCATAACAGAAACACATTTGATAATCTTAACTTACCTAAAAGAGAAATAGTTTAGTCACATTAACATCTGACTTTTTTTTTTTAATTGTTATGTGCCTTTTTATACAGCGTATGTAAACTTCTAGTTTCAACTATATATATATATATATATATATATATATATATATATATATATATATATATATATATATATATATATATATATATATATATATATATATATATATATACACACACACACACACACACACGCTGCATTCATGTCATTAAAAGACAGTACAATGTAATAGTGTGAACTATTGGTGGAATTTAAAAGATTTTAAAGTTGTTGGGTTTTTTTACATAATGTGTTCTTGGGTTGGTGAAGCTGAATTTGCAGCAGTTTATTACTCAAGTCATCAGTGTCAATCCTGTGAAATTCCTTTAGAAATCATTATCATATGCTGATTTGATGTTCAGCAAATATTTATCAATGTTGAAAACAATGCTGCTTAATATTTTTGTGAAAATTGTGACTTTTTTTCAAGATTCTCTGATAAATAGAAAGTTCAAAAGAATAACCTCTATTTAAAATAGAAATCCTTTGTAACATTATAATAAACATTTTTTAAATGAAACGCATTCTTGCTTAATTTTTACAACCCCAAAGCACCAAAGTAGAACTAAAACATTTTTAATAAATAAAACATTAGAAAATATTTACTAGAAGTGAAGAGGCAATAGAGAAGGAGCGAGGCTGAATTTCTGGAAACAGATCCAGCAAGCAGTCAATTCTCAACTCCGCTGTAGTATGAGGGAAGTCTGTCAGTACCTGATCAACAAGAGGATCTGGGTTAATAACATTGCCCACAAATCTCAAAATTTCTGCAGAGACAGAGATCATAACCTTACTCAAATATCTGCAGTATATATTGTACTTCCTGTGTTACATATTAAAGATATATATAATAACCTTATGACAACAGAAAACAGTTTAAACAAAAATCTGTTGTGTTTTTCAGTCAGCGATCTCTGACCTCGAGGGCTGTTCGGCGAGGTCTGTTGCAGTAGGAGTGAAGAGCATCCTGGCCCTCAGCAGAGCTAAACTCCAAGAGTTTTTCTCGCTCCAGTTCATCAGTGGCAAAAGTGGCCAGAAGCTCAAAGAAGGAACGACGTGGGACAGCAGAAATGTCCAGGAAGTGTTCCAGCAGAAAACGAACAGAGCAGGGCTGAGGAAGACGTGCAGGAACTTCTGCTACAAAGAGGAAGATTAACAAAATTTTTCTGGTATGTTTTGTGGAAAAAGAAAGATGTTCTTACACATTTTTAAGTGCCCCATTATTCTTTTTGTACATTTATTTTCACATCATGTGTGATATAACTATTTGTGTATTTAAAATTTACTTTTCTGCACTGTGAAAGCAAATCGACTTTGCATGCATCTCTAAAGCATAAGTAAAAACCCACGCCGTCATTACTATTTGTACCACTGTGTTTTCAAGTGGCGAGGAAAACTCACCAGGAGCTGAAATTTAAATATGCTAATGAGCATCAATCAAAACAGACTGTGCCATCTCACCAATCAGAGCAAAGTTGATTCATGGAAAAAGGGATAGGAGAGCCCAGATCCTGTTTCAGACACTTGGAGAAAACAGTCTTTGCTGCACTGCATCTTATGAAGAAAGAACATTTGTGTATTTCGACATTGGATGTGGTGGCGCAGTGGGTAGCGCTGTCGCCTCACAGCAAGAAGGTCGCTGGTTCGAGCCTCGGCTGGGTCAGTAGGCATTTCTGTGTGGAGTTTGCATGTTCTCCCCGTGTTTGCGTGGATTTCCTCCGGGTGCTCTGGTTTCCCCCACAAGTCCAAAGACATGCGCTATAGATGAATTGGGTAAGCTAAATTGTCCGTAGTGTATGAGTGTGTATGAATGTTTCCCAGTGATGGGTTGCAGCTGGAAGGGCATTCACTGCGTAAAACATATGCTGGATAAGTTGGCGGTTCATTCTACTGTGGCGACCCCAGATAAATAAAGGGACTAAGTCGAAAAGAAAATGAATGAATGACATTGGATGTATCATGTAAACCCACTGTATAGTAGGAGGTTAATAACGGGGCACTATAATGGGTCTGGAACATAAAAACAGAATGCTAATATTTAGGTGTTATGTGTGACCTGTGCTGCTGTCTGCAGGGGTTAGTGTAAAGTAACTCTCGGGATCAAGTTTTAATAGTTGACAGAGCTGCTCCACATCCTCTGCGGTATTACAGGGTCTCATCATTGCAATATCTCCGGCATTGAATCTGTCAAAGATGAACACAACCTTTAATACTGCTTTGTGATGTGACATTTAATATCTATATATTATTCTCAATATATCATACTGAATGTTAGAGCCTGTGATGTCGAACTCGATGTGCCTGACGTCCTGGAAATGTGAAGTATGAGTAACTCTCTGATTGAACACTAGTGGAGCTGGAAATGGCCGCAGTGAGGTGGGAGAGCCTTTATTATCCACTGTCTGGAGATGCTCAGTCGGCTTATTTGGGACTTCAGATAGAAAGTGGAAAACGTATCGGGGTGGTAGTCTGAAAAATAATGAATTATGGATTAAATAAAAACTGTTATTTATATTCATTATTAATCTAGTATTTGGAAAGCATGAGTGTTAGATTATGTGACAGACTGACTTTTCTTCCTCACGGAGTGGAGCGAGGCCGGCTGGAGGAGGGTGGAGAGACAGAGTTTTCTGCCAAAATGAAAGCAGCCAGGGATCAATCACACCATCTGGCCTGAGGAGTAATAAAAGAGATATCTGCTGTAAATATGGAAGTATGGAAGCATGCAGAAATCAGATAACGCTGCATACAGTCAAGAGAAATCACTGTTTTTACAATTATTTATAGACAACAGACTAAAATATAATTCAGTGTAACAAAAGGCTGTAAACCGAAACATTTTGTCAGGCATTTTCAGAACAAGAAATGTTTGATTCGCATTTAAAAGACTCCAGCCTGATAATATTTAGCAATTGTCAAACTTTTGACATTTTATCCATTTGTCAGCATTAAGCTTTTTAATCCTTTAAAATATAAAAAAAACTTTGATTACACGTCTATATTTATATATTTTTTTGAATATATTTTCTTTTTATAAATATATCTGTTATGCAAAATACTCAAATTTATTTCACATTTTATTTTCTACAATAGTTATTTGTAACATTAAAACTTTAAATGTGCCTTTTATGTATATAAAATCACTTTTATATTTAATTTGATATGGACATTTATAGAACATTTAGTCCATGACACAGAAAACGGTTCTGAATTTATATGAATTAGCCACCAATTTGTCAAAACAAAAATTGTTATAAATTGCCTTGAGTTCATAATGTATGTGAAAGACCTCTTCAATGCTTAAGATTGCCCTTCCACATGTCAAAAATTTGACATAACTGAGGGGAAAAATAGATTTTTGCTAATTGGGAATCCAATATGGGTATCCTCCGCTCACCCCAGATCATGCTGATCATCAGCCAGTCCAACAGGCAGCAGCATATTTGCACCAAGCTGTAGCAAACGCTTGTGGAGCTTCTTGGCAACAAAGTTGAACCTAAAAAGTTGACCAAAAATCGTTTTTTTTTTTTCCATCTTAATATGTATTCAGAAAACCTGTCTTCATTTTTACAGATAGTTCACCCTTTACCTCAAATACATTGCTGGGAAGATGCTGATGTTAAAAACATACAGGTACATATGAAAGCAAAATGATGGCTTTGTACACTGCAAATCATCTTACTTTGGATATGAAGAGTCTCCAAGGCCCAGCACAGCACAGTCGAGACGACAGAGAGAATCAGCTGGCAAAGACTTCCTGAACAGGAACCTCCAGAATTTCTATATGAAGCAAATATTTCAATATTTATCATTTAAAGTAACCTATCGAATTTGAATTCAGTCATTTAAAGTCTGACCTTCATATTGTCTGGAGGGTCCCCCTGTCCTGTGGTGGCGCAGACAAACACCACCAGAGACTCGGAAATCAGGTTAGCCTGATGAAGAAACATGTACATCATGCAAAGTTGTCTTATAAATGATAGCCCTCACACTGCGTGTCTGTAGAGTGATTGAGGTAAAGTTGGTTTTATATTTGGTCAGTGACAACTTGTAATGGGGTCCTTATTAGGCATGGGACGATGACCATTTTCAAGGTATACTGAGGTTTGGAAAAGGTTTTAAAACCACCCAAAATTTCTGTAATACCGTTCCAAAGGTATGTGTAAGATTTTTTTATTATGTTTTTTTAGGACAACAGTATCTCCAGCAGAAAAGATATTCAAAGATGCTGTTTTAAATTGTAAACAAATCAGTGTTTTAGAAACTAATGAAGACAGCAGAAGTCGATGATTCATTTTTATTATTTAGCCTGACATGTTTACTGTTACAAAATACTATAAATGTTTATCAAAATAAAATATATTGTGTTCAAAGGGGAAAAACGTTATTGTTTTTTACCCAGACATTTAAAAATAACATATTTTAGAGCAGTAATCACAATACCATCAAACCAGGGTATTTTTATTCACGATTATCATGCTGTCAGAATCGTCTACCAGCCCATGCCTAGTCCTGATATTGTTTACCATGCTACTTTGAATATTCGGTCTAAAATCTCATGCAAGTAGGACTTAAACAAACAACTTCAGCACTATTTAACTGACTGTGAACAATGTTGTACTTTGATAGTAAATAGCTGCTAATATAATTTTCCTATTTAGAACTTGCAAAGAATACTTTTATATATTGTCCCTATGTTGTTTACCACACCGCTTTAATTATCCAGTCTGTAATCTCACGTAAGTATGACTTAAAAATAACATTAGCACTATTAAATTGGCTGTGAACAATGTTGTACTTTGTCATTAGCTGCAGTGCAGATTTTCCAATAGAATTAGCAAAGAATACTTTTCTGAAACTATATTAAGAGGAAAGTCTGAATGTGAAAATATAAAATCAACTTTACCTCAGTTGTAGAGTACAAAGACAACAGACACTGACCACATTGTAAGTGTCCAGGGCCTCCACCCTGACCCTCAGCCGCCGCCTCTGCGCCTGTCGGCCGATCCTCTCCGCGGTGTCCTGCGCTGTTCCCGTCTGACTGCCGTACAGTACCAGTACAGTGTGTCCGCTCATTCTCTCACTGGAATCAGACAAGCAAATAAATGTGATCTTTGATTATGATTTGAGCCACGGGCTTCGTGTTAAACATCCCTCAAGAACAGCACTTTTAACAGCGAGATCATAAAGGCTCGGTTTGTTGAAGGTATGCAGGTACACTTCAGTCTTCCGCAGTCTACGTGACATCTACCGAGCATTTTAAGATCTAAGGTTACGTTAAAGAAATATCCCATAATGTAAAATCGCGTGGCTTACCTCTAAATGTAATCAATTTTATAACTTCATACTTTCACAGCCGTTAACACATATTGACATTAATGACAGAGACGCCGGTCGCATGTGATGTTGTCACGAAGCGCTTTACGGCAGGAGTCAGTCATTTTCCGATTGGTTCATTCCAATATTTTTTTACGACAGTTGCGCACCGACCCGCTTCCCGCCCACACAGAACACATTTTTAAAGCTGTTTATTCATATCGCATTTTTATTTTGTGTGTAAAAAAACCCCAAAACTAAATGTGACGAAAACAAAAATAAATATTTGAAAAAACCTTTTTATTTTTGTGAGAAGGTTTTAATTTGGCATAAATGAACCATTTCTTTGTTTTACCGTTTTAAAAACAAAAACTAGGAAACCAATTATACACAGGTACAAGTTCACTACATTAAACCGTGACGGGTTTTGTTTCACAACTTTTCCTTTTTTCCATTAGAGGTCGTCCTTCATTCGAATACATGAACCGGAAATAATAGTACAAGTGACCAGCTCTTGTTTTTTCATAGATATATACACTAGATGTCGCCTACCCTGCTATTGTCTATTAGAACGAATGCGTCAATAGAGCCGCCATTTTAGTACAGGGTAGCTCTCCTTTGAAATGAATGCGGGACCATGGTGAAGCGGAGGACTGTGGCCATCCAAAGCCAGAGAAATACACATATATCTATGATCGGGAGTTTTCCCCGGTGGTCAGTATGCAAATATTTTTTTCAATTACGAAATATTATAATTTTACATCACTTTTCTACATTGATGGATGTGACCGCACGGGCATTCCTGAGAAAAAGTGAGTGTTTGTGTGCATGGAAATGCATTACCCTCCTTCCCTGTTTAATTTGATCTAATCCATGTCCTGAAACACCCCCCCTCTCTTGCTTTCACTTCTCATTCTGACAGAGGGAGCGATTCGTTTGTGAATAAATCTCCGTTATGAACGACTCGTTCACTTAGCTGACAATAATACAAGTTTCTGGCAGCGCAGCGTCTTCTTGTCATATTTCATAACATAGTTTGCTTATTTTATTCAACAAAACTAGCATAAGTCTAGAATTTAGTGCGAGTTGGTGCTACTTTGCCTTATGGTGAATGCAGTAAGAGACTGTATTATCATCAATAACTACTTTTTAAGCACAAAAGTTTATAACATACAAAAACATAAAAAAAAATCTTACCTATGAGATGTGATGCCTTTGTGCTTTGTTTTCTTTGTTTGCTCGTTACTACAACGCAAACACAGCGCTAAAGTCCAGCATCTTCACATTGGCACACTGTCTTGACTAGTGCGGTTGAATGACGTTTGTCCTGGGAGCACTGTACCAATGTGGCGGCGCTATTGACGCATGCTCAGGGTCCCTATGCGATATCTAGTGTATATATCTATGTTGTTTTTTGAAGCGGTTTTAAAAATGGCGTCCGGGAAGATGTGTATGTTTACAGTTATTAATGTGATTATTACAGTGCTTGTTATAGAAAGTCAGTGTCGACTCCATCATCTTGTACTTGAGGTATGTGTCTGGCATGCTTTGGGTGTTTTATAGGACATTTGTATTGTCGCTGTATTGTCATGACTGCTCAATGCCAACATATGCTGTCTTATCAGTCACTCGCTGTGTTGTTATAGTGCTAATGATGTGAATCAGATTATTAAAGCGGGTCTCAGCAGCTACTGATCAGTTGTTCTGTCGCAGGATGACATCCGTCATCGGGTCCACCTGAACACATTCGGCTTTTATAAGGATGGCTACATGCGTATGAGCATGAACCGCTTCAGCTTCCCTGATGGCAAGGTTGACAACATTGACAGCATTGACAGCTCCATGGTCAGACTTTCACCTCCCTGTCAGATCAGTCACACACTACAATTTATGAATAAGACTGAAATAACACTATATGAAAATTGAAATGTGAAATCTAAAAAAAGTTTCATCTTTGATATTAACTTTATCATCTTATACTAGACATCATTTACTAATAACAGAATCTCAAAATGCATCTTTGTGATCTAAAGTGTGTATGTCCAGAAACTGGCTTTAATTACATACCTTTCAACATTTTTCTTCTTCTCCCAGATTGGTTTCAGCCTAGATCGTGCAAACAATAATGGTTTCTCCACATACCTGGTCAGTATGTGCCTTTAAATGTCCATCTGCTAGTTTGTAGAGTTGGGATCATTGTTGAGTTGTGTGGTCGCTGTGTTAGTCTTGTTATTGTTGTTATTAGTTGTATAGATATATTACTGGTATTGTGCACTGTTATCAGTTAAAGGGTTAGTTTACCCAAGAATGAAAATCGACTCACTGTTTTCTCAGCCTCAAGTGTTTCCAAACCATTGTGAGTTTCTCATAATGAGGATACACAAAAGAGGATATTTTGATGAAAGCTGGAAACCTGTAACCATTAACTCCCATAATAGGAAAAAAATCTACAAGTGAAGTCAGTGGTTACAGGCAGTGCTTAATTGGTAAATTGCGAGGTCCCGGATCAGATCGGGGTAACAAATCTGGCATGTTACCAGAGGAGGGACGAAGAGGGTTTGGGAGTCACGGAAGAAAGTGAAGAGCGGGGGTGCGTGTGAGGAGGGGAATCAGTAAAATGAGGAGCAGGATCACATTCAGAGTTTCCGGATCTGGCTTGTTCCGGCACAAATTAAGCCCTGGATACAGGTTTCCAGGTTTCTTCAAAACATCTTCTTTTGTATTTAACCGATTACTGAGTAAGTGATGACAATTTTCATTGTTGTGTGAACCATTAAAGATTGTATAGCAGTACTGTTTGATTCATGACAGTGTTATGTGAAATATAATATAAATGTAATTGCAGTGGCTGTTGGTGGAGTTATTTGTTTTTAAGTAACTAAGTTCACAGATGAGGAAAATAGATTTAAATCTGGAGTGAATTTGTGAAAAAAAAAACTATGTATGCATTGGTGACTAAATACTTAAGTGTTTCTAAAATGTACGACTCTTGGGGCGATAAAATCTCCCATATTGGCATAGATTTGCAAACTGTCTGATTTTCTTGAAATTTTGTCTTTTTTTTATTTTATGTTATTTTTAAAAAAATGTCCACGGTTTTACAGTGATTTGCTACATCCATGGTTTTTCCCATAAACCTTTCGCTTGGTTCTTGGAGTGTTTTTGACAGAGAGGGATTATATGACATTGATTCTGGGAGTTTTTAGATAAAATATTTGATTTCTGTTTTGTAATGTTGTTTTTTTGTAGTGTTGCTCATTTTTACTTTTTAAAATTTATTCAACTTGAGGTACATGTTTTATAATCATAAGATGTGATTTTCTTTATCTACTATCAGCAAACACTGGGTCTCTAATTTGTGATGAAGAACTAAATATGTATTTTTCTTTGTATCTGTTAAAATAGTACAAGATTATCTTACTACAAGATTATCTTAGCACATTTATTTGAACTGTACATACCCACTGCACATGTACATTTGTAATTATTTTTACCCATCTGCACACTTCTGATTATTAATAGCAACCTGTACATATATCCATCTATTGTAAATCTCTGTTCATAGCTAACACAACCTGTATATAATGTTCATAGTACATCCATCTGTAAATATCACCATAGTTTTTCTATAACTGCACTTTATAACTTATACCTCTATCCTGCACTTGCTGTTATTGCACTCCTGGTTAGACCTAAACTGCATTTCGTTTCCTTGTACTTGTACATGTGTAATGACAATAAAGTTTAATCTAATCTAATCTGTGGGGGCAGCGAAACATAGATGAAGAACCGAGAATAAAAACCCGTAACAATAATTCAGGTTGTGGAATGTTCCAGCAAGTCAGGTGCTAGTGTAGTTCTGGTTAAATTAAAGCTGGTTAAGTTTAGTATAAATGGTAGTGTTGAAGTTCAGTTTAAGTAGTCATTTTTAACGGCTAATCCATGATTCACTAGCCTCAAATAAATGTGACATCAAATAAGGGTTAACACAAAAGTAATCTAAATGTAATCCAAAAGTAGTCAGGTAATGTTACCATAAATGTGTAATCTAAGAGATTCTGTTACTGACTGTACTTAGTAACTCATTATAATTTTAGTCTAACTGAAATCCTCTCTTATGAACCCACAGGATGAGGGTCAAGATTACTGTCCTCTGAAAAAGGATCCAAGTAGTAGTTTTGCTGGAGTGTTTCTTTTACTGGACTTTAAGAATAAACTGTGAGTTAACGCTTTATGCTTTTTTATTTCTTACAGTTGAGTTAAATTTGGGTAAATTATTTAGTTTTTTTGATTGTTCTGTCATCACTTTCATTATCCTCAGTGTCAGGAAGAAGACTTCAGCAGAGATGGGCGTTTTTCCCAAAATCATGTCTGTGTCACCTACAAAAACTGCAGATGAGGTGCAAGTTGAAAAGGGGAAGGAACCCCAAAACAAGGAGCCAGATGATGGATCTCAGTCTAAAAGTAAGGGTTTTTCTTCTGTCTATCACATCAAAGGGTACATTACGATTAAAAAAAAAAGTTTGCAGTCTGTAAGATTTTAGTAGTGCTGGGCAGTTTAATCAAAATAAATCAAAATAAAAGTTTGTTTTTTCAAATAATATATGTGTGTGTACTGTGAATATTTATTGTGTGCATACATAAATGCAAACATGCATATATTTGAGAAAATGTTTATTTATATTTACATAAAAAATGTATATGTATATAATACAAATTCCATATAAATTTAAATATCTATGTAGCAAAATTGATTTTAGTTTTGTTTGTATGTATGGGTGTTTATCACATATACAGAATAGATATATAATGCACTGGTATATATTATGTCAAATCAAACATTTATTTTGGGTGCAATTAATCTTTGCTCAGCAATATTTTTAGTTTTGAAAAAAGAAAAATCCTAAAGGGTGCATTAAATGCATCACAACATTTAAAGGTGTTAATTAAACTGTGTCATATTGAGACTGTAGTCAAATTTTGATGAGTGATTATAAGCACTGTACACTTTATTTGAAGCCTGTTACACATCAGAAATAAACATGACATAAGGCAGTCAGTGTATGTTGCTGGTAAGTCTGCATGTTCTGTGTATCTCTGTGTGAATGAGTGTATCAGCATTCAGCTTATCTGTTTTCAGTGTCTGCCATCTCAGTATTTAAGAACTTAATCTCCAGCTGTTCTGATAGACAATTCACTAGCTTTTCACTGTTTTAGTTGAGGAAAAGCTACACTCAGATAGATATGCTGAAAATCAGTTGTCTTTACAACAATACACCAAAAGAAAAGTTTCCTTTAGCTTGACTATATAATTACACAGATATTCATTCATTCATTCATTCATTCATTCATTCATTCATTTTCTTTTCTGCTTAGTCCCCTTATTTATCAGGGGTCGCCACAGCGGAATGAACCGCCAACTTATCCAGCATATGTTTTACGGAGCGGATGCGCTTCCAGTTGCAACCCAGTACTGGGAAACACCCATACACTCTTGCATTCACACACATACACTACAGGCAATTTAGCTTATTAAATTCACCTGTATCACATGTCTTTGGACGTGTGGGGGAAACTGGAGCACTCGGAGGAAACCCACGCCAACACGGGGAGAACATGCAAATTCCACACAGAAATGCCAACTGACCCAGCCGGTGCGCGATCCAGCAACCTTCTTGCTGTGAGGCGACAACGCTACCCAATGCGCCACTGCACATAATATTTTTATGCAGAATCTTAACTGACCAATATTAGAAATGCAAGGTTTTGTGGCAGATGATATCCATTTCGAAAGATTGATAATATTAAGGTTTTAACAATTAGCTGAATTATATATAAATGTTTATTAAATTATAAAACACAAGTTCCAGGGAAAATAAAATGTGAAGTTCTGTCTGTATAGAACTTTATCTTTCCTATTAACGATAATAGAATATTGATATTGTATGATATGAGAAAAAAAATAGATGTCTTTTATTGCCCAACCCTAGTAGCAGAAAATAAATTTACTATAAAACCAATTATAATGTTAATTATTTCAGCTTTGTCATCACAAAAATAAATTGCTTTTAAAACGTATTTTAACCGGTTGAGTTTTTACTTTTGTCTTCCTATCTATCACAGTTTTGATTATTTTTGTCCTCTTTATTTCCAGCAGCTTCTAAATCCAAGCGAGATGCTGAGGTGAGATCTGCTTAAACTTTAACATTTGTTAATTGTTTGACTCTGCATAATTTTAATATACTTTTAATATCTTAATTCTACATGAACAGCTATAGATTTTTTCCTTCCCCTAGAACAAGGCAGAAGATACCTATCCTCTTCAAATCAAAGATAATGTCTACTCCTTCCAGGTAGGATGCACATGAACTAGTATTGCTAGGAGCTCATGAGGCTATGAAGGCCATCAAGCCAATTCTGAACAGAACAGCAGTCTGTAATTTTTCATTTAATTTTTTCATTTTGAAAAACGTTTCCCACTTCTGCACTTACTGACTGACCTCTTTTTGTTTTAGTTTTACTTCAATGTCACTACAGATGAGCAGCAGGGCCTTTATAACTTCTACTTCTACAACTGCTACTCTTTGCCTCCTTACCAGCACAGCTCAGTGTCAGACATGCTGCCTTTCAGCATTGATGTGAGTGATTTTCTGCATATTATCCATCAGTACAATCAATGCAGTTGTGCAGTTCGTAATCGATCTGATTTCAGATCAAAATCGAGGAGAAGAATCCAGAGAGCTTCCTCTCTGCAGGAGAGATCCCTTTGCCTAAGCTTTACATTTGCATGTCCATCTTCTTCTTCCTCATTGGCATACTGTGGGTTCATGTTTTGCAGACACATAGGTAAGTCTTGTGTGTAATATTTGACTTCACACACATGCTATAAATGACCAGTAGAGAGCAGCAAAAGCATGTCTCTGACTGTCTACTCTAAAATTGGCTTTGCAGATTTCTAAATGTGCTTCTATTTTGTTTTAGTGCTGATGTTTACAAGATTCATTGGCTGATGGCTGCTCTTCCATTTACAAAGTCGCTTTCCCTTATTTTCCATGCTGTGAGTTAAAATGTATTTGTTTATTTTTCAGTCTTGAAAGATGCGGTTTTTTTTCATGAGAGTTGTAACAAAATTGAGCAAATTAGTGGAAATATGATTAAAATATAGTTTCATTTTGGTCTTTAAACAACTCCACCATTAGAGCTAGATAGCCAAGAAAAAAGCAGCGTTACATTGTCCTTGTTTTAACAATTCTATTCCTATTTTACAGATTGACTACTACTACATTTCCAATCAGGGCTTTCCTATTGAAGGTTGGGCTGTGGTCTATTACATTACTCATCTGTAAGTTCAAACTGGTTCAACTTGTGTTTCTAGCATGTTTACAATGTGTTATTATTGGAATTGTACTGGAAGAAAATAATCAACACATGTACACTTATTTGAACTTATTGCTGGAATATACCGCATAACCTTTCAAATTTGCACCAACATTAAATCACTAGGCATGGTAAACTTCTTTACAGAGGATAAACTTGAATATTGAAGGCGTTTAATATCTTCCAACTGGATATTCTGGAGTCTGCCTGTCATATATTTTGTTTTCTGTGGAAACCCAAAATCTGCCAACTAACAACCAGTAATCATTTTTTAAAAGTACTGCTGTGTATTATACACTTTAAGAATAAAACAAAATATAATATTAAGGTAAAAAAATGGCGTCTGTGATTGCCTGTATTTTTTCATTAAAAATACAGTGCAAACTGTAAAAATAATTCCTAATTTTTATAGTAAACTACCCCATTTCGTTCATTTATAGTGTTAATATGGTGTTTTAAAGTACTAACATCTATACATCATAACTGTTGTTGCACATGTTAAATAGACATGTTAACTAAACCATAATCCTATGGTGATAAGAAAGTTATATAATGAACAAATGCTCATCACAAACAATGTTTCCCACAAGCAGAGAAACTTGCTAGTATACAGAAGGTGCTTAGTGTCATTCACATAAATACTAAACACCATCTTTGTAGTAATGTCAACAAAAAGCATTAAAAGTGAAGTGTCATTCTGGGAAAGTCAATTTACGGTTATTCACAGTTTATATTAAAGGTCATGTGAAGTGCTTTGAACACTAGCTAATAGATATCATTAACTATGGAATCAGATAAGACTCAAAAGTCTTTCACGCAAAAGACACAATGTACACATGCGTAGCCTAATTCACATGCATAAAACCAAATTCACGTGCGTAAAATATTTATATATATTCACAAAAACAATTCACGTGCACAAAATAAAAATACATATTCATAAAATATGTTTCACAAATGCAAAACACCATTTGCAAATGTATAAGAGTGTACAAAAAGTGTGTATTTTTGAGACTGTCCTGGCAGAGGCAGGCAACTCGTAACCTTTCAGCCAATCAGATGAGAGCTGTATTCAATATCACCCACTCTGCGCTTCTTTTGCGCAGTCAGTTCCTCTCCAGCATGACGGACGGAGAAAGAGATGCGCAGGATTCAAGCATTACATTCCCTGACTTTCACTGACTAACTTACTTTCCATTGTATCTAATGAACGTAAACAGGATGTTGTTGTGCTTTAGTAATATGTATAATATAAAGATAGTATTAATACTTTTTGGGATCTTTTTCAACACAAATCGGAGCCTCGGATCATTTCAAATATATTTGATGCTGTTCAGGATTTTAAATTGGGCTGATCACTGCTCTGATAAGCTGCCCTCCAACCTACAGCCGCATCACAGAAGAGAAGAGCTAAGGAGAACCTGAGAAATTACAGTTTTAATAAAATAAGTTTTAAGTTTGTTTTTGTTTATTTGCTTTTGTTTTTTTATTATTATCAATAATTAGCCTGTTTGTTTGTTATTTTATTTTATTACTTGTCATCTGGGTCATGAATAACTTACCGCAGACACAGAATAACGTGTGGCTAATGAAAAAAATGATAATTTTATTATAAATCAGCTTATATGTGTGTGTGTGTGTGTGTGTGTGTGTGTGTGTGTGTGTGTGGTGTGTGTGTGTGTGTGTGTGTGTGTGTGTGTGTGTGTGTGTGTGTTAAAACTGACGCGATTATTCCCAGCTCGGTCAATTTAATTTGTGATATTATGCCTCATCTCTCATGCAGAAAAGACTTTGCAGAATAAAAATGCTAAATCATTCCAGTAGGCGGCGCATTCAGATCAGTAATGAGGAGTGATGAGTAGGGCCAGACGGAATCTGCGGACGTTTTTTGCTATTTCTGCGGAGAATTTTGGTAAAAATCTGCGGAATTATTTTGGGAGTCTCATAACTAAAACCTTAATATGTGAAATAAAAAATAATATCTTTATAACTTTTATTTAATGTTTAAAATGCAAATCCAATTAGATTAACTGTCAATAGTTAACTGTAAGTAAATAAACATAATTAATGATGGGCTAAAAATCTGCGGAAATCTGCAGGAAATCTGCATTCCAAATGCAACTAAAATTTTTACATTTTATTAAACAAAAAGTAGTACAAGTATATTGAATTAAGCCCATTTAAAAAATTAAAGTGTAAATGATTATGAATAACTGCAAATAAGCAAATAAACCTTACTCTTTTTTTTTTTTTTTTATGCAAAAAAAAAACAACAAAAAAAAACAATAGACTATTTTCACATTACTTTCCTTAAAGTAACACATTTAGCTCCTTTTCTTAAGTGACTTTAAATTGTATTGTATTACTGTCCCAACACTGCAAATAAGATTAACATGTATAAATGATCGCCTAAACAAGATTAGGCTACAACACTACTGTAGTGAAGAGAGCTTGGTCAAGTCTATTCACTGTGTTTTTTTCTGTTCTCATTTCCATCGGCTGCTTAGTTATGTCAATCAGAGAGAATGCACTGAGTTATGTTGTGTACGGGAAGTTCAGTGCAATACAGAGGTTGCTCGCATGCTCATCGCACCGTTCTGTGCCGGAGCAAGAGAAACAGTGATGTGTAAGCTGTGTGTTTATGCAACTTGTACTGTGTGAGTGAACTGTGGATCTGCGTTGTTCAAGACGTGAAGTAAAAGTTATACGGAAAAGACGATCATCTGTCGTGGCTCATTCCTCCCGCGCATCCACGTACTAATCCAAAGCAAAACTGAAACTAACAGAACACACGACACTACCAAAATAAAACATTGCATTTATTGTTGAAAATAGATAAACCAGAATAAGATATCATACCGCTTTCACAATAACCTACTCATTTAATTTATTACTTAGGCTATAATGTCCTTGACCACCAGCAAATCATAGTATTCAGCTGGACAGCACTTTAGTTTTGTCTTCAGAGTCGCTGCCTCAATCAAATCCAGTCAAATAAAGCCTACAGCTGAGACTACAGTTTTAGCCCGATTTTATGCTCGATTTTCACCTTCTGAGAAAAGCAGATAAGTTTACTACAGCCCATGATAAGCAAATAAACACTTAATTTATGTTGTCATATTTTCATTGTCAATTTTTAGTTTCTGCTTAATAATAAAAAAAAAAACTCATAAATCATTTAAAATGCTTATATTTATATATTTATTACTGAATGATAGGGTATATATATAACTAAAGCACAACAACATCCTGTTTACGTTCATTAGATACAATGGAAAGTAAGTTAGTCAGTGAAAGTCAGGGAATGTAATGCTTGAATCCTGCGCATCTCTTTCTCTGTCCGCCGTGCTGGAGAGGAACTGACTGCGCAACAGGAGCGCAGAGTGGGTGATATTGAATACAGCTCTCATCTGATTGGCTGAAAGGTTACGAGTTGCATGCCTCTGACAGGACAGTCTCGAAAACACACACACACGTATTCAGTGGGAGTCGTACGTGAAAGAGGATTTGCACATTCTCATTCAGGATGAACTCGCAAGATTTAAACATTCAGAACTTTTTGTACACTCTTATACATTTGCAAATGGGGTTTTGCATTTGTGAAACGTGTTTTATGAATATGTATTTTTATTTTGTGCACGTGATTTGTTTTTGTAAATATATATATAAATATTTTACGCACGTGAATTTGGTTTTATGCACGTGAATTAGGCTACGCATGTGTACATCATGTCTTTTGCGTAAAAGACTTTTGATACTAAACTAGCTCCATAATAACTGACAGACTGATACTAACGCCTATTTTTTATTTTAATTTCACGGAACCTTTAAGGAAACTTACTTTTGATTAGGTTACAGATTTTTTACATTTTTTATAGTGTGACATATAGAAAGTGTGACAAATACAAGTGAAAACTTGTATTTCAAGTGAAAACCTTTGTATTGTTCAGCTGTACAAAAAAATATTTAGCACCCAGTGCGTTTGACTTTTTAAAAATGTTTTATTTTGTGCAGGCTGAAGGGTGCGCTGTTGTTCATCACTATAGCCTTAATAGGAACTGGCTGGGCCTTTGTCAAGCATATTCTTTCAGATAAAGACAAGAAGATTTTCATGCTCGTCATTCCTCTCCAGGTGCAGTTTTTTTTTTTTTCCTCGACATGAAAAAATTTTTCAGTACCACACCTCGTTATGTTTTCTTAAAATGCTCTTTGTAAAATATGAATTTAAAATCCCTAGTTGTTGAAACTATATATGGGTCACACAACAGCCTGAAGGTGAATTATGTAGTTTTTAGTGTCATTTAGTGGAATTACAAAAATAAAGCATGCTTTAAAACATGTCTCTACAAATGGCAGAGCTTTCTGTTGAATAGAAAGTTTTCAAGTTTGTGGTCTCAATTTAAACAAATTTGATTGAGCTGCTCTTTGTGTAAAATAGACACATGTATGACATGCTTATAGTAGTCAATGTACAGTAAACTAGGAGAATTTTTGACAAACAATGGTCTATTCCTATGGAGCCAAACAGTCTCAAAAATAACACATTTACAAAATAGAATTCATACATCCACAATTCACATTTACAAAATCCAGTTCATAAGTTCAAAACACGATTTGTAAATTCAAAACACTATTTAAAAATACAGAAAACCAATTCACAAATTCAAAACACGAATCAAAAATGCACAAATCCAATTCGTAAGTTCAAAACACAATTTATAAATACACAAATCCAATTCGTAAGTTCAAAACACGATTCATAAATACACAAATCCAATTCGTAAGTTCAAAACACGATTTATAAATGCACAAATCCAATTCATAAGTTCAAGACACGATTCATTATTACACATCCAATTTGTAAGTTCAAAATATGATTCATAAATTCACAAATAAATGCATAATTCAAAAATACACAAATCCAATTCATAAGTTCAAAACATGATTCATAGATGCACAAATCCAATTTGTAAGTTCAAAACATGATTCAAAAATTCACAAAGTCAATTGGTAAGTTCAAAACACGATTCAAAAATACGCAAATCCAATTCGTAAGTTCAAAACACGATTTATAAATGCACAAATCCAATTCGTAAGTTCAAGACACGATTCATTATTACACATCCAATTTGTAAGTTCAAAATATGATTCATAAATTCACAAATTAAATGCATAATTAAAAAAAACACAAATCCAATTCATAAGTTCAAAACATGATTCATAGATGCACAAATCCAATTTGTAAGTTCAAAACATGATTCAAAAATTCACAAAGTCAATTGGTAAGTTCAAAACACTATTCATAAATGCACAAATCTAATTCGTAAATTCAAAACACGATTCAAAAATACGCAAATCCAATTCGTAAGTTCAAAACACGATTCAAAAAATCACATTAAATTCGTAACTTCAAAACATGATTCAAAAATACACAAATCCAATTTGTAAATTCAAAACACGATTTATAAATACACAAATCCAATTCGTAAGTTCAAAATACAATTCATAATTACACATCCAATTTGTAAATTCAAAACATGATTTATAAATACACATGATTCATAAAGTTCAATTCGTCTGGTAAAAATATTTAACATTTTTACTTGTGAATTCACAAAAAGTGTATTGTATTTATGAATTGTTTTGAATTTACAAATTGGATTTTGTAAATGTGAATTGTGCTGTGCATGTCTGAATTTTATTTTATAAATGTATTACTTTTGAGATCTAGCTTCATAATTCTTTACCTTCACCACATTTTGCAAGGTATTAGACAATGTCAGCACTTTTTTAAATATATATATTTTTATTTTTTTATTTGAATAATTATAATATGATTTTGTTGGCTTTTTAAATTCAGGTTTTGGCCAATGTGGCATACATTATTATCGAGTCTACAGAGGAGGGCTCCAGTGAGTATGGTTTGTGGATGGAGATCTTGTTTCTGGTGGATCTACTCTGCTGCGGTGCTATTCTCTTTCCTGTGGTCTGGTAAGTGCTATCTGTGTTTGTTCTTTTGATGTGGCCTATTTAATTTTCTATACCATAAATGATATCTTGTCTAGACTAATGGACTAAAGTCTGATGTCTGCATTATATAAGTAAATGGCCAGCTTGTTTAGCTTTTTATCTTTAGTAAAATTGCTTTTGTCTGGTAGGTCCATCAGACATTTACAAGAGGCATCAGCGTCAGATGGCAAAGGTATGTCAAAGTAACATTATCAGAACAGTTTCTGGTCTACAGCTCAGTCTGAGATAAAACTTCATCATATCTACCATTTTCAGATGCTTTTTATGACCAGCTGTAAAAGACATGATTCATGTGGCAAAGTGTTTAAACCATTTTAAATGAAATATTGTGGAAAATGTGTATTTTTAATCTTTTAAAATGATTTAGAGGGTTTGAGCCGTCCTCGTTTTACCTGTCTGTTCTTCTCGGGGTATTCAAAAGCTCTGGTCGTTACAGCATAAAATTTCTTCCAAAATAAAGCAATTTCAAACTCTGATGTTAAGCAAATGGTAAAGCCTGATATGGAAATGTAAACAACCCTCACATATATTTATTCCATTTAAGAAATTATCATTTTTATTCAGAAGGATTGCATTAAATTGGTCATAAGTTACCTAAAGACATTTAAATATAAAAATAAATAAATAAAAAAATAATTATATTTTGATCAGGCACAATTGATTTTAGCTGTGGAAAGGACAAGAAATATTTTTGAGCTGAACCTATAACAGTAATTATAAAGATACAGTTCCAGTAATGTTCAAACATAGTAACAATAATATTATAGAGGAACAGTTTCTTTGGGATCACTGTCAGAATTGGTTTGCAGTCGAAAAATGGTGTAAAACTTTCAGGATTCAAATACTAAGGCCTCCCACTTTTAAAATGGTAGACAACATTGTAAACACCTATTGATAACTGTTTAATTAAGTAATCAATTTAAATAAGGTAATCAATTACAGTGTAAATCAATTGCTTGTACACTTGGAATAAATAGTAATATGTATTAATGGATATGACTTCATTATGCCAGGCTAGCATAATTATAACAGGTCAAAGCATACATTTTTTTCAGGTTTCCAGCTCAGGTTTTGACATCATTGTATTGAAATTTCAATGAAAAAGGCTTTGTTTTAATTCCACTGTGCTGACCTTGACATGTACTCTTAACAGAGCTAGGTTCACAGTTATGATTTATTAAAAGTGGTTACAGCTCTGTAAATTCAATAGAAACAAGAAAAACTGAAACTGATTTAACTTGAATTCTCTAAACTCCTCTCACTTTTGAAAGATCTTATGTATTCAAGTGTCTATTTGTTCTTTGGTGTCTGCAGTATGCAGCAGCACATCATATACGGTACATCCATTTGAATTACTGCAACACAAGGTCTACACACAGGCTTAGAACAGACAGTTCACTGGTGTGGACGCAAATATAGTGATTATTATACCTATAAATATTGTTTTTTGGTGAAACAGCCCTTATAGGATTGTTTCCCCCCAAAATAAAAATTTCCTCACCATTTACTCACACTCAAGTGGCTCTAAACTATTTATTCCGTTGATCATAAAACATGATATTGTGAAGAATGTTGAAAACAAGCAGCCATTGACATCCAAATACTAATGGAAGTCAATGGCTGTTTTTTTCCAACATTCTTCAGTATATCTTTCTCTGTGTTCAAAAAGAAAATGAAACTAAGGGCCCAATCCCAATTCTAATTTTTTGTACCCCTACTCCTTCCCCTTGGCCCTTACAAGGGTTAAGGGGAAGTGCTTTAAAACTTACCAAAAAGAAATGGGACAGCACTTCAACACCTGCACACATCATCATATGTCATCGCGATCTCTTGCTTCATATGAGATCAGACGATGGCGACTGCTGTAGTTATTCCAGTTGTGTTATTTTTGGTGTTTATCATCAGGAAATCACTGAAAGCATATATTATGTTATCATAACAATCTAATGTGGCAATAAGATCATAACTGTACTGTGTATTTACACAGTGGCTATATTCATCTATGTAAACACACCAAAACAACATAAACATTAACATTATACCAGACGCTGTAAAAAGCTCATTTTCAGCCACTAGACTGGTCTGACAGGGTATGCGAGTGTCAGAATGTTGTAAAACTGATTACAGATCGCGAAATTTAGGGTTTTTTTTTTTTTTTTTTTTTAAAGCGTGATGGTAAAACACGAACGCGGTTATGAATATATTAAAATGTGTTTGTTTGTCGTAAAAATTCGTAATAATGACAAAAAATACTAATTTGTGGATCTCCTTACTTCCGGGTTCAGCATTACTGCCGTTGTGGCAGGTGTATTCTGGGAACTTTTCTTACCCCTTCGTTTTGAGTGTGCTCCTGAAAAATCTTAATTCGGAGGGGTGTATACCCCTTGCCCTACGCCTTCAAGCTAAAGAGAATTGGCACGGTAAGGGCTAAGGGGTAGAATTGGGATTGGGCCTTAAACAGCTTTAAACAAAGTGGAGGTAAATGATGCCACAATTTTCATTTTTGACTAAACTATCCCTTTAAGAATGATTTCTGAACAGTCTTACAACACTGAAGATTAAGTAAGTAATGTTATTAAAAGTGTATCTTGCTATTTACATATAAAACATTTTAAATAAAGGTTCTTTTATAAAATACATTGTTTATAAAATACATTTTGTTTAAGCTGTTTGAATTTATAATATTCGAAAGGCATAAGTAAGAAATACCTGGACGATGAGCTACTACCGGCAAGATACTCTGGTGGGCATCTACTGGACACTTTACTGTCCCATGAGAGTATTTGAGAGAATTTATGAATGAGAGTGAAGCGACACAACTGATACGGGCAGGTTGTTTGATAATGATAAATGTTGATAGATGATGAATAATATATGTTCATTCATTCATTCATTCATTTTCTTGTCAGCTTAGTCCCTTTATTAATCTGGGGTCGGCACAGGGGAATGAACCACCAACTTATCCAGCACATTTTTCGCGGCGGATGCCCTTCCAGCCGCAACCCATCTCTGGGAAACATCCATACACTCATTCACCCTCATACACTACGGACAATTTAGTCTACCCAATTCACCTGTACCACATGTCTTTGGACTGTGGGGGAAACCGGAGCATGATAGATGTTGTATGTCCGAATTTATTTATACTACTCATGTTCATACTATATAGGACTTTTTGTATTCGTCATAAAGTAATTTCAAAAGTATATGAGTATTATGCAATTTTTGTACACAGCTGTTCGCTTGTGACTGTTCTTGGCCATCATTCTGCAATCAGTGCTAAGTCAATGAAACTCAAAGTCGTTTCATTTGCTTTATTTTGTGAAACCTTGCAATGTATATGAAAGCCATTTTATAAAGGCAGTAAGCTAAGGAAGCACTCTGTGTCATGCCTAATGATGCCCCTTAGCTGTTACCAATTGACTGTAAACCACAACTTATTGCTTTCTTAAACAGCACTCATAGTATTTCTCCATCGTGGCCTGATAGTTTTGTTGTGAAAAGCAGATTCTGCTAGATATTCTCTCTCTCTTTCTCTCTTTCTGACATGTGCTGTGCCACTGTGCTCTATTGCCTGTTGTGACAGCAGATGCCAGGCAGCTTGTAAATGTCATAGCTCAGAGAAACCAGCCTGTGCTATGACTTTATCCTACCCGCAAATCCACAGAATGGTTAGAAGATTTGACCCCTGCAGCAAGGGATCTCTGCAAATACCCTCATCAGGGAAGAAAATGCAGAAGTTCTCCACTTCAAGTCTCATTTCTGTGATTGTTTTGACATAAATGGTTATGCTGCTTTGGAAGTTGTTTTCAAATACAGTGTCTAAGGATAATAGGATGATTGGTTATTCATTATTCTATGTCCTCAATCCTGTGTTTCTTTTGTGTTCAAGCACTTTTGTGTTTAGACTGCCATTCAAAACTTTGGAAGTATTAGCATTTCGTCTTTCAGAAAACAGAAGTTGGTCTTAAGTAACGTTTTCATTTTCAGAAAATCAGTGTCATTCCACCAAATATTGCTTTCTTAACTGCTTTCCAACTATTGATTTCTTAAACATGGCTTTCTAACTGAAATTAAAACACTGGCATTGTGTTTCTGACAGCATGGGCCTTTTTTGTTATTTTAACCAATTGTCATTTTTATGGTCTAAATGACACCTTTTTTAATTTAAATTTGGTAGAACTGTTATGATTATTTTGCATAATGAAGCAAAAAAATCACATTTTCCTCAAACACATAATTCAGTTTATTTATCTTTATTTCTGTAGTGCTTTTACAATGTAGACTTTGTCAAAGCAGCTCACCATACACTCACCGGCCACTTTATTATCCAACTGTTCATCCATTTAATGAACACTTGATGATAATAATTGTGAAACCAACATCACTACTTGCTATACACTTTTTTTATACACATACACTTATCTAACAACACACTTCACATGCCAATTTGCACATAACAGCTGCACATATAATGTTGTATATAGTAATAAACCTGTACATATACTTGTCAATTTGTATATTTGCATTCACTACTTTTTAAAATATATTTATTATCTGTTTTTTTAGTCTTGTCTCTGTAATTCTGCTGCACTGTAGAAGCTCTGTCACAAAAACAAATTCCTCGTATGTGTGAACATACCTGGCAATAAAGCTCTTTCTGATTCTGATTAACTCACAGGGCTTAAAGTATTCTGGCACCATGCCGGATCTCCGGCAGCGTACCCATCTTCTGATGGCTACTTCCAGCAGTATAACGCGCCATGTCATACAGCGCGAATCATCTCAGACTGGTTTCTTGAAACATGACAATGAGTTCACTGTACTTAAATGGCCTCCACAGTCACCAGATCTCAATTCAATAGAGCACCTTTGGAATGTGGTAGAACGGGAGATTCGCATCATGGATGTGCAGCTGACAAATCTGCAGCAACTGTGTGATGCCATCATGTCAATATGGACCAAAATCTCTATAGAATATTTCCAGTATCTTGTTGAATCTTTGCCACGAAGGATTAAGGCAGTTCTGAAGGCAAAAGGGGTCCAAGCCGGTACTAGTAAGATGTACCTAATAAAGTGGCCCATGAGTGTTGAAGTTCTAGTAAATTGAAACTGCGTCAGTTCAGTTTTCAGAGTTGAAGTTCAGTTTAGTTCAGTGTAGGTTAAATTTCACTGCTGAAAGTCCAAACACTGAAGAGCAAATCCAACGATGCGCAGCTTCACAAGTCCTGTAATAAAAACAAGCCAGTGGCGACAGTGGCAAGGAACAAACTTCAACAATTGACGAAAATGAAGGAAATATCCCAGTGATTTTTTTTTTTGTCCATGTATACCTCATCTAAAACATGAAATAAATCTTAATTTAGTACCTTCTTTGTAACCTATGTACGGTTTTTGATGTGTGCATCACTACACTTAATGTATTCGTTAACTTTTTAGATTTTTGTTTTCATTCAAATTGACTCTTCTTTATTAACATAGCAGAAATAATCAGCTCAGTACTTTTGAAAAATCTATTTAATACCCTTAACCTACTGCTAAGAAAAAGAAACAACTCTTAATGAAGAGAGGTGTGCATGTCTTGATGACAACTTCCTGCTGTGCTCTGTGCTTTTGCAGTAGTGATTTTTGCTGAAATGAGGCTATTTCCAGTTGGTGGTCTGGAATGAATGCATGCTGTCTTTATTTCATATCTTTGATGTGATCCCTGAGGTTGTCTATTTCCAACAAGCTAGCATGCTTAACTTTTTCTTACCAGCATTAGAACAAGAGCAGGTGTGTGTGTGTGAAGGAGATCAGCACTCAAAATGAAGCAGGTTATTCCCATAGCTCCACTGTTTGTGTCCCAATTTTTGCCACTGCAGAAAAATGACTCTCTCTAATAAGTTAGAATAGTGGTAATATTTAGGCAAAATGTGAGGGAACTTATACTACTGGTGAAAAGTATGGGATCAATAAGATTTTAAAAAAAAAATGTTTTAAAAAGAAGCATATTCTGCTCACCAACACTGCATTTATTTGATCGAAAACAGTAAGAACTGTAGAATTGTGAAACATTATTACAGTTTCTTTATAAATGCAGTTTAAAATGTAATTTATTTTCTGGGTGGTTTAGCAGTTGTTCCAGCAACATTATCTCATTCTTCAGTGTCACATTATCCTTCAGAAATCCTTTTAAAGGGCACCTATTTTACTCCTTTTACAAGATGTAAAATATGACTGTGGTGTCCGAATGTGTCTGTAAAGTTTCAGCTCTAAATACCCATCAGATTATTTATTATATAATGTAGAATCTGCCCATTTTGTAGCCTGTGGCTTTAAATCCAAATGAGCTGGTTTTCCCTGCCCACTTCTCAGACGTGCGTGTCTGCTTCTCATGTATTACTTCAGATAAACAGCAGTTGGTGATTGAGACAGACACGGATGAAGCTGAAATAAGGTCGCTAGTCAAAAATACCAAGTAAGTTTATTTGGTGTATTTGTGGTGGAGTTTATTCAAGCCTTTCTGAAATGATGAGTCACACACAAATGCCATTTGCAGTACACATACACATATATATGCGCGTTTACTGACACAATGTGGCCATGGTAATTATAACGGTTAAGAATTACATAGCAATTTTACTGTCTTTATTACAAATATGCTCTGTTTTAAAACATTTTAAACTTATAAAATTAATTGTTGAGGTGCAGATGATCACAGAAAGAGTTGTAACATGGTTTATTTCCAGTTTCATTGCAAAAAATGTTCTGTGGACGTTTGTATACATGTTATTATGGAGACATGGTGCCTGTCAATCAATTTGGTGGGTGTTGAAAAATCGCACTCCTACGTCATGTTGCGGTGGGTCTCAAAATCAGTGGGATTTGGGTCCTATTTTAATATCAGTAAATTTAAAAAAAGAGACTTGTTGTGTTTTTATCACTGCAATATGACAATATCACACTATACCTACACACACTTCTGTCCAAACAGCTTACAAAAGTTGATTTTCGTCATAGGTGCCCTTTAATAGGATGAGATGCTGGACAAAAACGTTTATTATAAATGTCAATGCTTCAGTATTTTTGTAAATGCTTCATACAGTATTTTTGTGGAGCTTTGTTAATCCATTCAAAAGTACACTGTAAAAATTGCTGTAAAGTTAACAGTATTACTGGCAGTTTTTGCAAGTGCACTGTAAATGAATAATTACTATTGTACTGTAAAACTACAGCACAGTTATAGTTGTTGATTTACAGTGCTCTTGTAAATTTTACAGTATTACTAGCAATATTTACAGTATTACTGGTAAAATTTACAGGTGCACTGTAAATACATAATTACACTTACAGTTGCAACCGAACTTGCCTGTAATACTGTCAATTTTACAGCAATTTTTTACAGTGTACCTTTAAAATGTGTTTTCTTTTATTAACATAGGACAGATTAAATTGTTCGAGAGTAAAATAAGTATATATATATATATATTTCTTTTCATCGGTTTCATCAAAACTTATAAAGCTGAAAAAAACTCTCTATTAATAATTTTTGCGTTTCAAATACAATAATATTTCCAGTGTTTAGTGTATTGTGGATCAAATCATTTCAGCTATGGTAAGCAGAATAGGTCTCTTTAATAATATTCTAAAATATAAAATGTATATCTCTTCTAAAATATTAAGAAAAAAAGTCTTACTGATCCCTAACATTTGACCAGTGTATAGTTTATACTTTAGCACCACTATATGTTGCGTTGGTGAATGATTATGACTTCATTTGATCTTATGTTCATGCAAATATTCTCTCCAGACAATCAACATTCTTTTTTCCCTCTCAAATAATCACTGTTTCATTGCTGCCTATCACATTTCATCTTTTCATCTTCTGTCTGTCTCTTGCATGGTGAAAAGATATAGACTTTGATTGCTTTCTGATTTTTAACAATTTTCACAGTAGGAGCGAGAAGCACAGTAATTGAAGCATGAAAGGTAAAAGGACAGCTCATCTCTTCTCCCACTCCGCTTCAATCCTAATGTCTGGCTTTCTCTTTCCTTTTGTAGCTGCCATCAATCTTGCTCAACTGAAACTATTTAGACACTATTATGTGATGGTATGTATTCACCTAAACCCACCCCTGGCGCTTAGATCTGAACAGGCCTGAATGCTATGATTTTTTAAATTAGTTTTATTAATTTCATGGTTACACTTTCTCTTTAACTGCATGCAATTATGGTCCAGATATTATTATGAATGCCATTTTTTTTTAAAGAAAAGAAGCGCTAACTACATCACAATTGCAGGAAATTATTGAGAATTCTGATGGAAAAGGTTGTGAAATATAAACTCAAAATTGAGAGAAAAGCTCAATTGTCATTTTTTTCATAATCTCTGTGATTATTTTACATGTTGCTTTTTTGGGCTATTTCACCTAACTGATTTGTATATCCTGCAATTCTGATCTTTCTTATAAGAGATTTTCTGTGATATGAACTCGAGATATAAA
Organism: Danio kyathit; assembly: GCA_903798195.1. Lineage (NCBI taxonomy): Eukaryota > Metazoa > Chordata > Actinopteri > Cypriniformes > Danionidae > Danio > Danio kyathit. Next base: position 39,297,506 of record LR812523.1, on the reverse strand, counting down.
GTCAAAATTTTTTAGTTAATAATAAAGTTAGTATTTTTACTGTGATTACATCAGTTCAGATTTATAATTTGTTTAATTGTTGCAGAAACATTTTATTTCATTGTACTTGCATGAATTTCAGTAGTATTTTTTATTTTTTTTTTTTTTGGTGCTTTTATGGAAGCAAGTTCAGATAATCAATGCCATGTTTACGTTGTTTTAATTAATTAGTGACCTAAATAGTCTTTTAAAGCTTAATTTTTTTATTAGTTTTGTCTATTTATTGATTGATTGATTTATTTTATTTTATTTATATATTTTGATCAAGCGTATGATCTCACTCATATTTATTTCTTCTTAATAGGTTTTTCTGTGTTGCAGATTGTATGCTATATTTATTTCACCCGCATCATTGCCAGTCTCATCATGGTCATTGTCCCTTTCCAGTGGAAGTGGATTTATCAGGTGAGTGACATACAGAAAAGACCTGTTTACATAAGCATAAATATACCTATCAGTCTCTTCAGATAGAAATTCATTACGGTCTATTGGTAACGTATAACTGTTTAGTGTTTTACAATGAAACAAACCGAGGCTGAAAACATCACCAGTGTAACATTTTTTTTTTTTTTTTCAGATGTCCAGTTTAGTTATCTTTTTATGAGTCCACCTGCATCTGAATTGGCCAGTGTTCATGTGCCATGAATGACAAACCTTTTCAAAATTGTATATTAGGCCAAATGTGTATTTATTTTATATTTTTTTATTTTTCCCCAGTAGTTTACTTTATAAATAATGCCTTGAGCACACTTAGTAACATGCTCTAGTAAGCATGCTTAAACATGCTCTTGTAAAAGTCATAGATTTCCTTTTTTTCAGAGTTTTCAGACTCTCCATAACAAATGATCAAAGGTTCACACTTCGATATTGCTTGATAATAATAGCAGGTTTGGCGTGTTGTCCCAGGAGAGAACCCTGAGCTCGGAGATAATTGAGCTCAGGTCTCCCGCCTGGTCAATGAGCATATAAGGGGGTACAAGATTAGGTAGTTATCTAGAGCTTTCCCTGGTAAAGGAGGAAAAGGGGGAGATGGGGTGGATGGGGGATTCTTCAAAAAACGAAGATAAGTGAGTAATGATATTTATAGTGAGTTTGGAATAATCTTATTGGCTTACTATTGATTACAGATGAGAGACTAGCCGCGATCAATCATATCACGTGCTCCTTTCGAAATGTGTGTGGGAAACGTCACATGCTAAACAATTATGCACTTTTTTTTAACATAAAAATAGATTAATACCTCATTCACTTGATGTGCAAATATGCAAGTTGAATTTTTGTGTTTTTATTGTGTGTTGATAGCTGATGAATGAGCTGGCCACTCTGACCTTCTTCTTCTTAACTGGACACAAGTTCCGGCCAGCTTCCTACAACCCTTACCTGCTGTTGTCTGTGGAGGATGAAGACATGGAGATGGACGATGTGTAAGAAATTATTCTCGTTTACAAAGCTGCTTGTGTCAAAGCCTATATTTAATTTCATGTGACGGGTATTCTAATGTTGTTTACTTGTGCATTATTTTAATATATTATCATAATCAAAAATGCAGTAGTTTGTCGTGTAGCTTTAGAGTGTACTGCGCTGTTACTCTTCTAGTTATATACATATAGTTAATTACGTGATTTTTGGCTTAATTTTGACTTGACAGTTTTCTGGAGATTGTCAAGAAAAACTTGAAATGTGAGGCAAATCAATATTTGTTTATGCTTGAATTGCATGATTAATTTAAAAAAAAAATGGTCAATTCAGACACCCATTTATATTATACATGTGTTATTTTTAAATGATATTTAACATTTAAATGATATTATTTTTAAATGAAAGAGACTTCATCACATTATGTAATAAACCTCTGACAAATTAGCTTCAGAAACAGGCTTTTCAACCAAGTGTTTTTAGATCTGTTTTACAATCATTTAAACTATAATAACACCTAGTACATGGACAGAAGTTAATAGTTTTGATATAAACACTGATGTCTACAATAACTTGATCAAATGAAGATTATATCAATTACATTATTTTACAACTAAGTGGCAACAAGTAACCGCTATAAAATGTCACTTAATCATCGAAAAAAACAGAACTTGATCCATCCAATTTGTATGGTTTTATTATTGAAATAAATGATTCAAATCATCAATCAAATAATTGATTGATTCATAATCAAATTTCAGAGGAAGGGGTCATCTAATCAACCACGTTTTCTTCCATATTCTTGGATTTCTCAGTTAGAGCATTGACTTGCTGTATTATGAGCTTTCTCTGACATTTTGGTCAGCATTCATGAATTGTAACTGCCAGGAAATCAGAAAACATTCACAGGAAATCGTTTCCATTGGCATTGAAATATAAAGTGGCTGTGACAATACATAAGTTTGAATAGAAATGAAAAGAGTTCAGTGTGTCTGCACCTTGAGATGTTTTCAAAGTACTTCAATCTTTTATCTCAAAAGATCAAGGGCAATTTGGTTTCTCCTGTTATGACTCACTCACAGCACAGAGAGCCAGGGATGTCAGATGACGACACTCAAGATGAAATGAGACCGTCTCTCACTTTAGAACGAAGCTTCTTACTCTTATTTTCCATCTTTTATAATAATAAGAGCATCTTTTGTGCATGTGCATTTGCTCTTCTACATACCATGACCCTGTTGTGCTCCATTACCTGCTGTGACCTGGTCACACGGACAGGCTTACAAGCCACCTGGTATGGCACTTGAAGAAGCCCAAAGGGGTCCCTTCTGATTGGAAGACCTGGAAACTGTTCCTCATTAAATACCCATACCGAGAGCACCTGTCATGCCCCGTTTATTTGAGCACACAAACACACACACCAAAACACACTCTCTCCTTTCTCTCCTTTAAGGCAATTTCTCTCTTTAGATGGCCTCATCAGGTCAAGTGATATTTTGTGTTTTAATATCTTTCCTCTCTTACAGGCTGTAATTTTTCCACCATCCTTGCGATTTTTCTCACCAAGGTCTCAGTGGATTGTGTTTCTCTCCACTCCCTGATGTCCAAGTCTTGTTCTGTTTCTTGACAACCCCATCCTCCCCTCCTTCCCCCAAGTTCCAATCTCCCATTCACCCCGCATTCAGTGTCCCCTCAGGCAGCATGTGCTCTATCCACCCAATCCCCCCCTCCATCCCAGCACTTCCCAAAATAGCCCAGTGACTCCAAATGTCCTTGTTCCTTGCTTGCACTTTCCACCTTTTCTCCTCCTCCTCCTCCTCCCACATTATCTTTCCTACTTGCCTTGTGCAGGACATTGTGCTTTACTCGAGCTGAATGGACAGAGTGAATTCTTTCTTTCTTTTTTTTTGTGGCCTATTTTCCCAAAACTTTTTTTGGGGGGTGACTTGGGGCGCGGCCTGATTCAGCTGCCCTCATTGAGTCTCGCAAAGTACACCGAAAAGATGGATGATGGTTACCAAAAAAATAGAGAACATTACTTGCTTGAGCATCTGGAGTTTAGGTCCAAGCTTCTTATTAATACCATTATTATTATTATTATTATTATTATTATTATTATTATTATTATTAATGGGCATCACTGTGGTGCAGTGGGTAGCACGATCACCTCGCAGTAAGAAGGTCACTGGTTCAAGCCTCGGCTGGGTCAATTGGCATTTCTGTGTGGAGTTTGCATGTTCTCCCCGTGTTCGCGTGGGTTTCCTCCAGGTGCTCTGGTTACCCCCACTGTCCAATGTGGTATAGGTGAATTGGATAAGCTAAAATGTCCGTAGTGTATGTGGCTAAATTGTTCGTAGTGTATGTGTGTGAATGAGTGTATTTGGATGTTTCCCAATGATGGAGCTGTAAGAGTATCCGCTGCGTAAAACATATGCTGGATAAGTTGGCGGTTCATTCCGCTGTGGCAACCCCAGATTAATAAAGGGACAAAGCCAAAAAGAAAATGAATGAATGAATTATTATTATTATTATTATTATTATTATTATTATGTACGCCTCTGGCATCTTTTAATAAGAAAGCAACAGTTTTGTCATATTTATTTCAAGAAGAATTATACTGACCTGACCTCAGAGGTTAATATGCAGTCACCAGCTACTTTATTGGTACAGCTTGCTCCCTTTCCCTTAATTCTCTGTGGCATGTGTTCAACAAAGTGCTGGAGATTTTCCTCTGTGTTTTTTGTCCACATTGAGCTGATATGATCACATGGTTGCTGCAGATTGGTTGGCTGCATGTTTATGATGCAGATCTTGCTTTCCAGCACATCCCGATAGTGCTCTACTGGAACGAGATCTGATGATTGTGGAGGCAGTTTGAGTGTAGTGAGCTGATGGTCATGTCCAAGAAATCATTTATAAATCATTTGAGCTTTGTGATATGGCACATTATTATGCTAGTTGTAGCCAAAACAAGATGAGTACACTGTGGTCATGAAGGGAACGACATGGTCAAAATTGTACTTGGTACCAACTGAGCATTATTAGGATGCTTCAGGTTACCTAAGGGGTCCAACGTGTGCTAGGAAAATCTCCTACACACCATTGAACCAGCAGCAGCCTGAACTGTTAACACAAAGCAGAATGGATCTATGCCCTTCTTATTGTTTACATCGAAATCTGAGCCTTCCACTTGAATTTTTGCAGCACAATTCTATACTTATCAGACCAAGCGTCTTTTTTCTAATCATCAGTATGTGCGCTCTTCTGCTACTACTGGAGCTCATCAGCTCATCTTCTGCAGTCTTCAGTCATAGCAGGTGGTTATTTAAAATACTGTTGCTTTTCTATCAACTTTCCTTGAATTTGCTTTTACTGGATTTTTTTTTACTGCACCAACATCCTTGCCACTTTTAAAGTCACTTAAATTAACATTTAACATTAATTCTTGTGCCCCACTGATCTGTGCTTTTTTCCCCATATGTAACATACTCATCTGAGTTCAAGGTGCCCTTGCTTAATGAGCTGGTGGTCTGAATGTGTATTAAAAGTGGGATACAACATGTGCAATGTGGTCATCAGGATTTAAAACAATTGACCAAAATGATTTATCTTTCATGTTCTGGTGCTTAGTTTAAACTTGTTAGATTGTCTTGGCTATAACTATTTGTTTAAATGCATGATGTTGCTGCCATGTCATTGGCAGATTATTATAATTATTATTAGTATTATTATTATTATTATTATTATTATTATTATTATTACATCACATTTTTGCGTTAGCCAGAAGCTCAACAGACATGTTCTGCAAAGTGACCACTTGGTCTGTACACACTTTTAAATAAAAAAAATAATGATTTTTAAAGGCCCTGGTGTATACTTCAAACAAAATCAAACAACACCTGAAATTAAATCATTTCAAACTAAACCCAGCCAAATACTTGATCTGTGATGACTATTCTGTTCTGGATTTCAACATTTTTTTGATGCGCATCTTATTTACATAGTGTTCAGATAGGGGCAAGAACATCCAACACCACCAAGTTATCCACATAAATACACTAGAGGGTTGAGCTATAGAGCTGCTGCAGATATATCCGTACCTGTACGATTGCTCGCGGTGATATTTTAAAGACTTGGAGGTGGGTCACACACCGAGCAAGAAGTGTCACTATGTTGCACCACGTCTTTTCAGGTTCTAAACACTGTTCTTTTCAGTGTCTGTCTATGGAAAATAGAAAATGTAAAGGTGTGGCATGATGCGAAGCTGCTTCTTTGCCAACAGACCGTGTTGATGTGTTTAGGTGTACATGCGAGCAGCATGACACATTAACAAAACCCTGTCTACTGCAGCATGATAGCGATACAATATTAGTATACCTTCACTCAGCTTTTTCTTTATGCCCTCAGATGAAGAATGAAAAAAAAAAAAGTTATGAACAAAGTTATGCCTTAACATCATGTGTAAAATGGAAACTTTTCACTGAAAGGTTCTTTGGTTCACAAAAAGATCCTTCTACCAAGCCACTATGAAAACACTATGAAAACCCACTTTTGGTTCTTCATGACACATATATTTTGAAAGTGTTTTGTCTCTGTGGTCTGAGGCTCTTGCTGAGTGGAGTGCTGGGCTGGTACTGTTGTCTGTGGCGTTATATTTTGAATGTGTTCCTAATAAGAAGCCGATCTCATTCATAAATGAGAAATGAGTTTAGATGGTTGACTGTATTTTAAACATCTCCTCTTTTCATTTAATGGTTTATCGTTTACCCGAAGTCGCTTGGAGTCAGCTTGTGTCACAGACACAACCTCGCCAGTTCTGGTTCTAGAGGACATAATTGTAAACTAATTTCCTTTAAGTAAAATAAAGCCGCCCTATGTTTGCTCATACATAAAGAAAATTTTGATTTAGCCACTAGATTATATCATACTAAATCAGTGATTGTCAGAAATCAACAGGTCTCTAACGCTGTGCCTATGCTCCATCCATTGAGCCTGAATGTATGAGCAATCCTGGTCGTAGGCTGCAGAAACATCAGCCTAAACAATCTACTAGATTTAAATAATTTTGGTAAAATATATCATATATAACATTTTAGTTATCAGGCAAAGATTTACCAATCCAATTCACATAATTAAACAAAAATAAGACAGTTCAGAAATGCACAACATCAATTAACCAAAGATACATTTAATAGTTAGAGGTTAATACCTGACCGAGTAGAAGTATGTTGCAGTAAATAAGTCTTGATGCAGAGCTCAGAGACTAACACACTGTAAAAGGGTATCCTGGCTACAGCATGCCACAGACGCTTTTGCACCTTTCCCCTAAATACTCAAATCACAACATAAATTTAAGACATTAAAAGCTTCACAAAGACCCTTGTCTTGTCATGAGAAGACCATTTTCCTGGATTGGATTGGAAGGGAAATTGTGAATTATTTCAGTGACATTAATACCACTTTATCAATCACACAGAGACATTTAAAATGATACCAAACAAGAATATAGATCCACAAGATAGACCATATTAAAACTTGGACATTCTGTGTGGAATGTGAGTGAGCTGCTCTGGTGGAGAAGATAAAGTCGAGGGCAGAGAAGGGGGCTCAGGATGCATGATCGAGACAGTTGAACAACTGGTTTCCTAGCTGATCTTCTCAGATAAGAAAGTTTATTGTTTTATTGTGCAACAATTCTCCTGGTCTTGCCTCATGGAATTCCATAGCAGTTCTTAAGGGTCTGATATTATGGAGAGATTTAGCCATCCTTACAGTACCTAATTTGTCAAACGCTTTTATCCAAAGTAACTTACATTGCATTAAAGGTAGATATTTCATCAGTCCTTGCTTTCCTTGAGACTCAAACCCACAACTTTGGCATTATTAGTGCCATGCTTTAGCAACTGAGCAGGAAGGAAGATTGTCTTTAATACAATGTACTTGTCTATTCTTTCTTTTTAGTTATACTGTGTACATTGTGAACCATATTAAAGTGCACCTCAAATGAGTAATTGTTTTGCTGCTTTAACAACAGTAGGTCCTCATACTGTACGAGTGGTGCATCTGAGCTGTAAATGCTTTTCTGGTACTAGTGTGGCCATATGCAGCCCAATCTGTGCTCAAATAATTATTAGGAACAGAAGGGCAGAGTATGAAAGCAAGAGCGTGTATGTATGTATGTGTGTGTTGCTTTCACTTAGTCTCTGAATCAGTTTAGAACGTTCTGTCCAGTTTGCCTCTAATGCAGGATGCTTACCCAATGAACTCATGGTCACATTTTTTATGTATACTTGTAAACAAATAAGGCACTGTTTGTGTAAAATTAGAAAAGAATGAAGGCAAATGTGGTCCTAGTTGAGGTGATTCAAATATTTGCGGCTCAGCAGGAGAAGATTCAGAAAGGAAAAATGTGATTGCTCAACTTAATTACATTTGTTTTGAAACTTTTGTTGCATAGTTGTTCTCTGAGATTAGGAGAAGGAAAAATTAAGAGAAAGATATTATTGTTTTGGTGTTTAAACAGATTCCCTCTTTTATGAATTAAACATAAGTTTATGCTAGATGGCTGAAGGGCTTTCTTCAGAAAATTGGGACAGTCTGAAATTATTTGTGGACCTGGTTTTGGTTAACTACTTCAGAACAACAGTACAAAAACTGGTTCAGATGCCTTCATGTCCACACAAGATAAAGTCAGGGAGTTTTGTCTTTTTTGTTTGTTTGTTTAATCATGGAATATGATGAATTTTTGTTTGTCATTTTAAATTTTAATTTAGATTATTATTTTTAATTTTTCTATATTGTGTTTTTGTCACATTGTAACACATTTGTAATGGTTAAGCTACATTTTAGGGCCATTTTATTTCTTTGTCAACTAGCAATCATAACGCAGTCACCAGCCTGAATCTGTTAATTAAGGCAAACATTTCAGGAAAATGTACATTTTAAGAGTTTTGGCTACAATATGACCACGTCACAGACTGGGTGTTAAAGGTAGACAACAGAAATGCTAAATGTAACATTTGTAAAATCTACTATTGAGCTATCTAATATTGTAGCGAGCACTTTGCTGTATAGTGTTAGACACAGCAGAGCATGTCTCTGCTTAACATCAGCATACACCCTGAAATCTTGTGGTGAGCTTGAAGCTTGGATAGATAGATGGTCACTGGTCATACAAGTTACAACAAAAAGTGGAAAGTAGCTATAACATTAGCTATTTAATTATAATTAAAATATATTTTTTAAGTATAGTATATAATAGGTAGCATAAGTGGTTGCTGATAGAATTGAATGTGTAGCTACAGACAAAGCCCTTTTCTGTTATGAAAACATTTATTTGTTCAAAATTAGCTTTTATTAAAAGTGTCTTTTCCTTTGTTGTTTTAATGAATGCCATTACAATCCGTGTTTAATTTGTTTGCATATTTTGAGATTTTTTCATACTCAATAAAACTAAAGGATTTAGAAACCGAATGTTTTTTTTACCCCAACATAATTTAATAGGCTAAATAACTTAATTCTTATATTTGCAGCCAAGGACTATATGCGTCTCACCATGTTTTGTAGACATCTTTTCTAAAACATATAGCGTAAAAGCATGTTTATTACTAAGAAACCAAACAAAATAATATTTTAATTGAACACATCACATCACATCACATACAGTACGTTTGCATAAGGTACACATACAGTACCGTCCTATCTAGTATTGTGAAAAGGCAAAGCTGAAAATTGCGAGTTGATGATTTAGCTGATGAAGTCTATGGATAAAATGCCACCCAGTGATCAAAAGCTGCAGGCGCATTTACTACCGCCATTGTGACGGCAAGCATGGTGGCAGAGGGAATATGTTAAAGTGTAAATAGCCCCTGTTATGGGTTTTTGAAAATGACCTTCCATGCAGTGTGTAACACAGCTCAAAGTGAAGTGAAATATCCAGCTAAGGCTTAAATCTGAAAGTGCACCATGTTTAAAACTATTGATTCATTTATAAAAGAGTCGACTCAAATGAATCATCAGGGTAACACATATTTAGCTGTGTTGGCGCGACGTCGATTCGGAAATCAAGCCCCACCCATTTGTTGCACTCGCAGTCCCGGGAAAATTGAAACCCCCCGGCCCCGCCCACAAACATTGTAGAAAGAAAAAGAGGAGGTCAAACACTGTAGCAGATCCCAGTTGAATCAAGTCGCATAGACGCTGTGCTCTGAAGTGTGAGGGAAAGTTAGTGTTATTTTCCCTACCCAAAGAGGAGGCTGTGAAGAGTCAGTGGTTGAGGTTTATTTTTGCAAAAATACCTCAGCATTATAGCCCCAGCCTTGTGCTGTGTTCCCGTCATGTTTCTGAGGAGTGTTTCAGCAATCTACATGCTTAAAATAGGGGATTCGTCAGCTGTGTGTTAAAGGAAGGATCAGAAAGACTGTTGATGTATGAGACTTTGTCAGAGCTTGACAGGAACTTTACAGTGCAGTTCATGGATCAGTTTCTTCCTACATTTCACAAGTGTAAGTGCGTGCGATTAAAATGGTTGCCTCCCTGTTTCTAGCTTGCAAAATGTGTATTTAATTGTGTTTTGTTACTTGTAACCGCTCCACGCAGCTTGTACTGTGTCTGCTTAACTCTTTATGTTCTTATATCGTGTTTAAAAACACGTTCAAAACATGACACGTGGCACTTTGTTTACAGATTTAAAGAATTTTACGTCTGTGAGCTTGCGATCCTCTGCCGTTTATCATTGCTATGGGCACCGTCAGCTGTTCCTACACACGTGCGGCATTCAGGTTTCAAAATAGTTCAGTTTTTGCCACTGTGTGGATTAATACTGAATGTGTGTGATGGTTAAGAATAGAGCAATATGCTGGTATTAAACTGCATTGCTTTAATGCACTCTTGCATTGGGCTCAAACATATACTCTGCTCTCCAACACTACTTCAACAATGTTGATAAGCCGTGGTGGGCAATTTCTTAGCCTCTGCAAAAGTCATGTATTTAAACTATTAGATACATGTAAATTGATAGTATTTTAATGGTTAAATCAGTGTTCTAATGTTAAAGGCTAATCGAATAGATTGATAAGACCCTCGAAATTAAATAAAGTAATTAAATCATAGTTCCAGTCCAGCAGTGTTTCAGGCTTGACCAATGTGATGTGACGATATCCACATAAACGTTTTACGTGTGAATTAATTAATTAATGTGACAGTTTTGTTAGTTGACATTATAGTTTTGTACTTAAAAACATCTGTGAGCAAGAAAATAAAGTTTGCAAATGGACACATTTAAAACACTGTGGGTTATTTTCTGCGCATTTTATGTTTTGAAATTTCGTTTTTAGTCGGGTAAAGTCAGGGAATTTTGTTTTTGGCCAGAAGTGGGAACCCTGTGAACATTTTACATTTCAGTTCTGTAATCAGGTAGTCCTTGGTGTTGAGCTCAGTTTCAGTTTGCCACTAATCTTGCATGCTAACAAGCAAACAAATAAATATCGCCTTCATGTTTTTTTGAGAATTTATACAGTATCGCCAAACATGACATAATAACACTCAAGTATGTCCGTGTTTTCTTGCTACTAATGTTGCTTGTCTCTTTGATTTCAGGGTAATGACCTCAACAGCCATAGGAGAGGGTGTAAAGAAAGTGAAGAAAGTGTCGAATGGACCATCAGAGGAGAGGGAGAGCATGGCATGATGGGAGATGAACTTCTCCACTGGTTCTGTGTGCCTCTGGACTTCGTGGCCAGCTACTGACATGTGGGAAATTCTTCAAGAGGAGTTCGACGGCTTTCCCAGAATTCCCAGTGGACCTCCTCCCATGATCACATGTAAACACACTACGTTCCATATCCACATGTATGCGTTTGTCTCTGTAAATGTTGCACAGAAGGTGTGGAGATTTCACCCACGTCACTCCATGATTCCGTTTGCCACTGTAGTTTTAACTGAAATGCTTGGTGCAGTGCTTTTTCATTTTACCTTGGTGTGTGTGAGAGCCTGTGTGAGCGTGCGTAAGTGCGTGTTTTATTTGCTTTTTAAAGTTTATTTCTAAATAATATTTATTTAATAATTTATTTATTTAATAATATTTTATTCCTACACGTTGCTTGATTTTAGACATGCTGTGGCACTTTAACAGGTACGCACTCCCGCCAAGTGAAAGCCTATGCGAGGTCACTATAGGATGTGTAGAAAACTGCTGTGCCCGTGACGTCTCCCTCAGCTGTTATTTAAGTGATGATTTCCTGCTCCGAGTTCTCCGAACAAATCATTTCCGTGTAAATATGCAAGCCCTTAAAAACAAACATAACCCAGATTAATGTTACAAAGAATAACATGTACAGTTCTAAAGCTTAGTTGGGATTTGATGACAGCTGCTTTGTATTTTCTCAGTATTTGTGGGTTATTAGTATGGATGACGATGGACTTTCATAAAATGGATCCAGGGTGTTTAGAATCGTGTGTTTCAATTGTATCAAACATGGATTTAAATGATTTCAGGGATCTTGTTATTTATGATCGTCGCTAATGCAATGAAGGATTTTATTTTGATGTTTAATATTTTGCTTATTTTCGGATATCTTTGAGCAAGCTTTATGAAAATGTGTTTCAGTATTAAATTGTGCAATGGTTTAATTAGTATTTGTCTTTTATCTTTTTAAAAAGCATGTACAGTTGAGGACAAAATGATTCGCTCTCCTTTGCAATATTTATTCTTTTTCAAATATTTATTAAGTGATATTTAACAGAGCAAGACATTTTTCACAGTATTTCCTCTAATTTATTTTACTTCTGGAGAAAGTTCTTGTTTTTTTTTTTAAAAGCAGTTTTTAATTTTTTTTAACCATTTAAGGTCAGTATTATTAAACCTTTTAAGCAATATTTTTTCGATTGTCTACAGAACAAACCACTGTTATACAGTGAATTGCCTAATTAATCTAACATGTTTAATTAACCTAATTAAGATAGTTAAGCCTTTAAAGGGGTGGTCCAGAGTGTATTTTTAAGGCTTTGTTGTGTTTATAAGATGCAAAACAATGTGTGCTCATGCTTTATTTGTAAAAAATCACATAATTTTTTTTATACTAACTGGCCTAAATACAAATGAACTAATAATAATAACGTGCGCCTTTTGGAAAGCTGCTTGAATGATAGATATTGTGAAAAGTGCTATACAAATAAACTTGAATTGAATTTAATAATAAATAAGCCACTATCTTAATAATAGTCAGGTAACAAGCCACTAGTTAATAGCAAGATTTGGTACTTTAACTAAAGTGTTATCATTCTAACATAGAATTCAGACTATAGCTTAAGTACTTGTATAACAGAAGGACAAAACTTCCCGCAGCTCTTCGTATCTAGCAGAAACGATCATAGCAAAGACTTGAATCCTAGTATCTCTTCTCAAGCTTGGACAGAGTAAACACTGGACAGCAGCACTGAAGCAAACGACTCGCTTATAATTAATTCACAAGTCTGGAGTGCTGTGCTCACTTCTGCTCAAGTGCCATTAAGATCATCTGATGTTGACAGAATGTCAGAGAGGGACTAATGAAGAACTGTGGCTGCTGAGAATGGGAGAGCTGCAAATGCTAATAATGTTAAACCCGTCTGACTGCTTAGGAAAAGAAAATCCATTTAAAAGCAAAAATAGATTTCTTTTAGATTACATTTTAATAATGATAATGGGGACAGACGCTAACTTCAGTGATGCAGTTTGGATGTTGCGAAGCACGAAACGCTGACGTTCATTGAATTTGCAGCTTTCTTCCTAGGAATCAATAATAATTACTTGAAGTTTTGGTGCTCGAGCCTCTGCATTTTTATTTTATTTTATTTCAAAACTGCCCCTCATCGGAATATTTATAAAAGTATATAAAATACAAGGTGATTAAAAAAAAATACCACAACTTTCAAGTTGATGTCACTCGAGTGTCTGGAGGGGGTCATATTAAACATCTATGAACTTGTTTTCAACTGAAAAATAAAACTTTTAAATTCACATTGATTAATTACCCAAGGTTCCATCATGTTTCTTTGATTAAATACAGATTTTCAAAGTTGTGGTATTCATTTTGAATCCCCCTGTACAGTAAAAATCATATTTAATATAAGAACATGTACAAAAAAATGTTAGAAATGTTAATAACTCAAAACTACAATTGGAAAATCCCCATTTTATGGTTGCTGCTACATATAGCCCCATTCGCACAGTAGTACTAGCAAACGGCAGTAAAATATCAAAACCGCTATGTTGGTAAATGTGCAGTACACACATAGCAGAATTTCGTATTTTTAGCTTTAGTACTTTAGTTCACTAGTTTTAATTGACTGGGAATAGCCATTTTTCAGACACTGGGATACAGACTTTTCCAGAAAATTCCTATGAAAAGATTAGGGCTGGGCGATATTGCAAAAAAATAATCTGATATCGTTAATTATTGAATATTTTTTAACAATACCTTTAGGTATATTAGGATTTTTTTTTTTGTTTAACCACTTTATTTTAATTTACCAACATTAATAAGGCAAACAGTTTTAATAGTCATGATAAAATAAACAGAAGTGTTAAAGAGACTTAAACTTGATAAATAAAATGTTACAAAGTGTGTGCAATGGTAAAGGTAGATCAACATCTGTAAGGTGTCAATAATAAAGATACAGTAAACTTCAAACTCTGTAAACAAAAGAAACTATGATCATCAAATCTGAGCTTTCAAGTAAAGGAACCAGCCATCAGTATTCAAATACACACTGCAACATTACAAATTTTGAAGTTGGATGACTATATTACCCCCTATGCTAAAAATTCTTTCAGATGAGGAGCTGCTATACGGCACTTATTTTAGCGTGTGTTTGATTTCCTGTTCCATTTTCAATGCATTTGCGCGCTAGCTCTCCTGGCGTCTCTTGTAGCTAGGTGACCATCAACTGTTTTCTCAGAGGATGACAAAGGAACAAATCATTGCTGCAGCTCCGATGCAAGTTTATGGAGAAAAGTAAAAAGCACTGCAGTGTTTAGGTGAGCTGTGTTTGTCAGAGGTAATTAGTTAGCTGTTATTACTGAAATGTGTATATTCAATACAAAGTGTGAAGCAGATTGATTATTCCACTTGCATGAATCGTGGTGCGCTCGTGGAAAAGTTCAGATTAGATGTACCTGGAAAATGCGCACATTTCATGTGTTCGCCGTGACGCCATTGGCGCACCTTTATTGGAAACTTAAACCCTAAGCTTACTGGGATTTCTTCTAAAGCGCATGCTCAGCAGCCACATTTTAATAAAACTGTACTTTTTTCTTTTTTTTTTTTTTTCCGTTATTGGCAATGTCAAATAAAGGTCCATAAATAACAATATCAATTTTATCGCCCAGCCCTAGAAGAGATCAACATTTGTTTGTTTTTTTTGTATTTAAATGAGTAAGTAAAGTTGTAACATTACCAGTAAACTGCTGTAATGTGGCTGTGTGTGAACAGTGCATTTTTTAGTTTACTGGTTGAGGTGTTCTGGTAATTTTACAGTTATTTACTGGTATCTTACTTTACAAAAGGGATAAATGTTACAATTTCTCATTCCTGAAAATGACACATTTTCTGGTATTTTTAAAAAGAGCCAGTCCACACCCACATTGCGATCTGTTCATGTCAATTTCATGAGTAATTTTTTTCGAAAAATCTGTATGTGTTAAAAGTTAAAAGTGTTAAAAGTTCTGACACATTATTGACATGCATAACATGACATCTTATGTAAACATTTTTTTAATAAAACTTTAGTGTCGATGTTGGCATAGCAAATTTGAAATGAAAATAATCTCATTTAGAGTTTTTTTTTTTCCAAAATAACAAGAAGATGCAATGTTTTTAGACATTTACATGCATTTTAGACTAATTAAGTATTTAAAGGGGTGATTGGTTTGAACCATGTCTTTCTGATGATTTAAAGAACAGATGTGCTGAAAACTCAATGACATCACTTTGTATCGGCCGGTAGGACAGCCAATCTCCACGCTGGAATTTACACAATGATCTCATCGCTGTGACGTAGCTTCAAAATTTCTTTTTAAACCGCAAGAACGAATTTGCTCTAAACAACGCAAAACTTTTTAGGGAAATCTATGTGTCCTAATAATGTTTTTAGCAACGTGGAACATGTATATGTCTGTCAACTTTTTAAAATATGTGTTCTGGTGTTTCTGACCCTTTAAGAGTTGCTTTTGGAATAACCCATTTTCAAAAAGGCTCTACATCAGTGTTTCTCAACCACGTTCCTGGAGGACCACCAGCACTGCATGTTTTGGATGTCTCCTTTGTCTGTTACAACCAACACCCATTACAGGTCTTTCAGTCTCTGCTGATGATCTGAATCAGGTGTTTGATTAAGGAGACATGGAAAACGTGCAGAGCTGGTGGTCCTCCAGGAACGTGGTTGAGAAACACTGCTCTACGTGATAATTGTATGGGAAATTAAAAAAAAAAAGTTCATTCTTAATCTAGACAAACTGCGAGATTTTTATATAATCCCTTATTTTAATGTGTGTATATATGCCTGTTTTTACGTTTGAGCGCATATGTCTGAGAAACTCTGCATGTTCCTGCACTGTAAAAAATGATATAATCAATTAGTCCTGACAGCATATGATTTTAAGTCATTGTAACTTACTAAACTAAGTTAATCATGTTCTAACTAGATTTTATAAGTTACGCAAGCTGTTTTAAGTCAGTTTAACATAATATAAGTTCCATGAACTCATAAGGTTAATTTGATTCAGCTTAAAAATTGAAGGCAACCAGTTTTACAGTGTGGTGTCTGTCATGAAAATCTCAATTATTTTAAGATCAATTTTACTTATTACTCAATTTCTAAGTGTGTTTATCATCTTAAAAGCTTGTGCAGTGTTTACCAGGTCAGGGTTTAGCCAGCTTATGGCAGTGATAGTCACACATGGTGTAAAAGAGAGTGGCTAAAAGCAGGATTAGATAGCAGATGACTCAGGTTGACAGTAGTCTGTTCGGGGTGAATGGGGTTAAAGGTTAGTTGTCTTGCTAAAGCTGTCTGTGCAGTAGCAGAGGCACAAAAATAGCTGTTTAAAATCCAGTTTATACTTTTCCATTACAATTGTTAATAAAAATATTCTCTCAGATTTAGTGTTTAGAGAGGTGCCCACACTCTTTTTTATGAAGGGCCAAAAACCAAACTTGACTGAGGTCTGTGGGCCGAAAGTAAATATACCAACTCTAAGTTTTCATGAGTAATTTCCTAATTTATTTAATGTTTAAAAATAACTAGAAAACATTGCTTTAAAATTGTATTAACTAATGCAGTGTGTTTAAAAAAAACAACTATAATGAATTTATTACAGTATAAACATCAACAGTCCCATTAATAACACTGAATACACCAAGCTGCACATAACTTTGCTCGACGATGTCTTGTGCATTGTCCACTGAGTGACAGTATTTATATTTTAAAAAATCAGATACAAAACAGATGACAGAACAAACAAAAGGTTACATTCAATTCGAAATGACGATCTCTGTCCAAGATATTCGCCCAAACCACCTCTCCATCATTCTCCTGACAGTGGGCCAAATGAAAGGATAGCATGGGCCAACTTTGGGTTACCCTTGTTTAGAGTTCATACACTGTAAAAAATGTTTTTAAATTGAATCAAATGGACTTTTCTAGTCATCTCAACTAACTTCAATCAAACTGTCAAAAAATATTGTTACATTTTTTATAACTATGAAAACATATCTCTCATGTTTCTTTACTTGTTTTAAACATGTTTGCTTCTTTCTTCTTTTAAACACATGTTACGACCCCGAATGTCTAGGGAAGAGGTTGAACATAAAAGTTAAAGAAAATAAATAAACAGTTGGCAGGTTATGATTTAAATGACCTTAAAGGTTCTTTTATTGTGAGAAGGCGGAAAAAGTTTGTATTTACAAGAAAACAAAAATGAGCGCAAACAAAAATAACTTCAGGGCTGAGCAAGGCCAAAATAATAAACAAAACATTAACTAACTCCACCCCGAGGATAACTTACCTAATGAACCAAAAGAAATGCAGAAAATAAATTACAAATACTACCCTAACTCCTTAACGAAGTCAAAAACAGGAGAAAAAGTCAATGTCAAAATAAATGGCACTCAGCCCCTACGGCACTCAGCTTACAGCTTTTTAATATATAAGTGTGTGACAGGCACAACAAGGAGGGGAGAGGAAAAAGGTGGAGAGCACCTTAAAGTTCAATTTAGGATCAACAAGAAATCACTTCAACAAGTTTTCAACAAGTTTTAAACAAGAACGCCACAGTCTTTGAAAAGCTGCGCACAGCGCACGCACGCAGCACGTCCAATTAGGGCGGGGCGACCTGGAAACAGGAGGGACAGGACGAGAGAAAGAGAGAGAGACACACACAGCGGCACAGAAACAACCCACGAATACGCTCATGCGTAACACACAAAAGAAGATATTTTGAAGAAAGCTGGAAACCTGTATCCAAGATCATAGTATATTTTTGTCCTTTATGGAAGTCAATGGTTACAGGTTTTCAGCTTTCTTCAAAATATCTTCTTTTGTGTTTAACAGAATAAACCTAACCCTTTAAAACCACTTGAGGGAATTTGTTTCTCCAAAAATTCACACATTTTGAGTGAACGTGTTAATAAATGTAGTCGAAATCTGATCACCTTAGTAACATAAAACATTTGTTTACAGTGTATATTTCAGATCTCAAAACTCACAGCTTCTGGTAGTACCGAGAATAGAAAGTCAAGTAAAAGAGGTCTTTAGGAGAGTAAAACTCTAGAATAGCCTTCCTGATAACGTCCGAGGCTCAGACACACTCTCTCAGTTCAAAACTAGACTAAAGACTTATTTTTTTAGTAAAGCATACACTCAATGCATCGCATAACGGTATGATGCATGAATGTGCTCCACGCAGGTGCAGCTGGCTCGACAACCACCTGCAGGACACACTCCTCCTTAATACACTAGACATTGTGTTAGAAACTCTCATATGCTTTACATGTTTGTTTATGTAACTGCTATTTTCTTTTATAACACTCCATTTTTGCCTCTCGTGTTTAAATACACTATGAACAGCAGCTACGCTGATTATTTTCTGTATTCTCCATTTCGACCTGGAGATATTCATTCCGAGGTCCCTAGAGACTATGCAGCGCCATTGATGCAATCTAAGACCTGTGAAGAGATGTTCCCAAGGTATCCATAATCCTGGACCAGGCCGTATCCCGAGTTGATGCTGTGGTCGTCATGGAGGAATGGAGTGCATGAGACTGATTCCTGAAAGGCCACCGTGACAAACCACACTTGCAGCTTCTCCACTTGTTCTAGCTTCCTGGACTTGTGGAGCTGCGCTTCGGTGGATTGGCTCTACAGTGTTTTTAACTTTCAGCAGTGAAATTTAAACCACACTAAACTAAACTGAACTTCAACTCTGAAATCTGGACTTTACTAGAACTTTGTTAAGCTGCTTTGACACAATCTACATTGTAAAAGCGCTATAGAAATAAACAGGAATTGAACTGAATTGAATTTTTTATCACTTATTTTCTCACTTAAAAAAAATGATTAAAATAGTGTTACGTTTCACGTATGTTTTGTGGTGTTTTGTTGTTTGTTTTCTGTTTTGTGTTCTCTTCTCTCTTCCGTCTCTGGTCTGTCCTGTTTTAGGTGTGCGACCATTGGTCAAAACAACTGTCAATCACAACCATGACACAACGCACCAATCGGGAGCTGGTCCGCCGAGTATAAGGGTGCTTTCACACTTGGTTCAATTGCCTGGACCGTACCCAAGTTCGATTGTCCCCCCCTTGCCACCTTCTAGGTTGGTTTGTGTTCACACTGGCTGCGTCCGAAACCGCATACTTCCATACTATACAGTACGCTTAAATCAGTATGCGAGCCGAGTAGTATGTCCGAATTCTTAGAATTCGAAAATCAGTATGCGAGAAGTACCCGGATGACTTACTACTTCCGGCGAGATTCTGAAGTGCGCATCCCATGGACGCTGCGCTATCCCATGATGCCCCGCGAGAGAATTTATGAATGGACGTGAAGCGACGCAACTGACGCAGGTAGGTCACGTGACCATGACAAAATGGCGGATGTAGTACGTCCGAATTCCATTCATACTGCTCACATTCATACTGTATAGAACGTACTTTTCCAACGGCCGAGTAGTACGTTTAAATTCAAATGCAGTACCTACTGAGTAGTAGGCGGTTTCGGACGCAGCCACTGTCTTTTTTCCTTCTGAACCCCGGTACGCTTGCGTCATAGAGCTGCTGTTTTGTTTACTGCTGTTGCTAGGTGACGGTCACGAAAGCAAAGCGCCAAAATGGAGACTTCCGCACATCGCGGTTGATTTGCTTTTGCTGAATCTTTTAGTTTTGGACATACAGAAAGCGACTCGCGTCTATCTGCCGCAAAAATATTATAAACATTCAGAACATCACACAGTGACTGCAGAAGCTGTTTCTGGAGGAGACAAGCAGACATCACTGTGTATCACTGTGCTTTGCTCAGTCCCACTTGTCACCAAGGTACAATACGTGGCGCACACACACGAATGAACGTTATGAAAACGATAGTTTGTTGTACAGTTGCCGGTTCACTTCCGCTATTTGGTGCGATTGCATTCATACTAGAAGTGAACCGTACCAGAGTTCGCATGAACCGTACCCCAGACCACCTCTTTCAGGCGGACTCGGGTACGGTTCACGGGTGCGCACCCGAGTTCAGAAGACACGTTCACACTAGCTAAACGTACCGTACTATGACGTCTAACGAACCCGGGTGCGGACCAAAAGTGCTAGTGTGAAAGCACCCTAAAAGACGTGCGCTTGCGCTGTTCTCCAGGAGCGCTTGGCTCACAGCCAAACTCCTCACTTGTGTCGGCCGGCCTGTTCACTTATGTTTATTTGTTGTTGTTGTTGTTGTTGTTGTTGTTGCTGCTGTTGCTGTTGCTGCTGCTGTTGCTGTGTGTCTTTCTCTTGATTAAGTGTTCGATTAATTAGATAAGCTTGTGCAGCTCAATTTAGTATCTATTGAGAAGTTGAACGATCTTTATGAGAATTGGATTATATCAGATTTTGTTTTGCTAATGGCTAACAGTGTGTACTTTACAAGAGATTTAGTATTGATGAGCAGCATAGTGCTGTTATGTTAGTTAGTTTATGGAGGCGTTGCCACATGTGTAATTATTGTTTTGGAAGTATGAAGTTTAGTTAAGCGACGTGCTGAAGATTACGGTTTTGTTTCTGCATTTTTCTTTGTTCAGTTAGTCTAGTGGGTTGGGGTTTAGTTAGATCGTTTTGTTATGTTTATTTCTTTGTTTTGGCAACACTCCTGTTTTTCGTTTAATTCAGTTATTTAAAATTACATTTAGGACATTACATCTAATTTCCTATATTCATTGTTTAACATTCCCTGTTCAATAATACTTACTTTTGTTCAGCAGTTGTCTTCTCATTTTTCATCCAACAGCATTATAGACTCACTGATTGTTACATTTCATCCATTTAATATCTTAATAACTTAAACATGTAACAATAGGAAAAATGGTGATATACTAAAGCTAAAATGCCCCCTATAGTTACATGATTTTACATACAAGTGTCTAGTTCTTTTAAATATTAAAAGAAACATTGAATTGCCATTTTGGACTCCATATATTTAGCCATTTCCATTATTTTCAAAACACCTGCCACATGCATTCCTTCATACGTGTTTGTGATGCCCATCCTCAGTAAAATCTGTGGCTTGGCTCAGTCAGTGCATTTGGTCTGGTGGTCTCATTTTCTGAGAGAGAAGCATTTTCAAAGGGGCAGACTAGGCCATTGTATTCTCAGCCAGGGAAACTTGACTAGAAAAGGGTTCCTGTAACCTTTAGCTGAAAGGAAGGGATCTATCATAAAAGCCTCTTTTGAGATACTACAGTTGGTAGCTTGTATAACCGTTGCTAAATATAGCATTCATCATTTTAGAAAGTGGTGCTTGCCAAGCCAAACGCTTGGAACAACATGTCACCCTCTTTTCTGACGTTTGCAAAATATTCAAAAGTGTCTTTCAACTTGGCTACTTGCCAGCTTGTTCTCCCGGTGAGCAATAAGTCGATCACTAAATTGATTCCCTTTCTCCTCTTTTTACTTGGATGCTATTTATAGGCCTCTTCAACCTTGCAGGTGATTTTGTCTCTATTGTTTTTTTCTTTCTTCTTCTTAGAATAGAATAGCATTTACTGAATTTTACTAAACAAAAGTACTTTCAAATGTATGGGATGCTGTGAATTATTGCCCTCAGTATAGTCTTTTAGAATGCCTAAATATATAAATGCAAAACATTCATGAAAAATATCATAAAGCCACCCAATATTATTTATATATGGGACATTCTAACAGAAACATGCATTATCTATCCCTGAAATAAAAACACAGTGAATAAAAATTTTTTTTTTTTTTAAACAGACTGATGGTTGATTTCTGTGAGTTGTTCTGTAAAGGAATGTGTCATTCATTTGGTTCTCAGATTGTTTTTCTTTATTAAAAACACTTTACAAAATGTACAAACCCTGTCATTGTCCTTGTCCTCAGCCCAATTGAACCTACAGCTTTAATATTTAGATTAAAAAAATACTTCTGAAATAGCAAGTTTAAGTTGTTATCATTCACATCGATTGATTAAAAACATCAATTGATTGGTTTAACAGAAATTGGAGGAAAAATAAACAGGGGGGTGAATAATTCAGGGGGGCTAATAATAATATACTGTTTATATATATATATATATATATATATATATATATATATATATATATATATATATATATATATATATATATATATATATATATATATATATATATATACAGTTAAAGTCAGAATTATTAGCCCCCACTGTATTATTAGCCACCCTGTTTATTTTTTTCCACAATTTCTTTTGAGAAGATTTTTTCAACACATTTCTAAACATAATAGTTTTAATAACTCATTTCTAATAACGGATTTATTTTATCTTTACCATGATGACAGAAAATATGATTTGACTAGATATTTTTCAAGACACTGCTATACAGCTTAAAGTGACATTTAAAGGCTTAACTAGGTTAATTAGGTTAACTAGGCAGGTTAAGGTAATCAGGTAAGTTATTGCATAACGATGGTTTGTTCTGTAAGGGGCTAATAATTTTGTCCTTAAAATGGCTTTAAAAAAATTAATAACTGCTTTTATTCTAACCAAAATAAAACAAATAAGACTTTCTCCAGAAGAAAAAATATTATCAGACATACTGTGAAAATTTCCTTGCTCTGTTAAACATCATTTGGGAAATATTTAAAAAACAAAAAAAATCTTAAAATAAAATTCTAATAATTCTGACTTCAACTGTACACACACACACACACACACACACACACACACACACACACACACACATATATATATATATATATATATATATATATATATATATATATATATATATATATATATATATATATATATATATATATATATATATATATATATATATATATATATAGTCAAGCCCAAAATTATTCATACCCCTGGCAAATTCTGACTTAAAGTTACTTTTATTCAACCAGCAAGTTTTGTTGTGAATTTTATGCTTGTGATTGTCCACGGCTGGTCCTGCATTAGCTTATGATTGATTCACTAATCAGATGATTCCTGACTCACTATAAATAACCAGTTTCTTATGTCAGTATCTTCGTCTTGAAGATTTGCCCCCACCCACCTCTACTCCCCTCTTTTCTATGGGTGACAAGGTGGCCCAGTGATTAGCACTGTTGCCTCACAGCAAGAATGTTTCTGGTTAAAGTCCCTAAACCAGTTGACATTTCTGTGCAGTTTGCTTGTTCTCCCTGTGCTCGTGTGGGTTTCCCCCATGTTCTCTGGTTTCCTCCCACAGTCCAAAAAACACGCAACCTAAGTAAATTGAACATACCAAATTGGCATCATAGTCAAGCTCTTAGCAAGCTGTATCTCTCCTTAGCCGCCCCTATATCTGTCACTAGCCAGAAAAAAGTCGGGGGAGTTCATTGAGATCTATCTGAGCTCAAACTCCCCTCTTGCCCTGCTAACGGGAGGGAGCCCAGGGAGGGATCTTATAAGCTCAGGGCTCTCTCCTGGTACAGCATGCTAAACAAGCTTTATTATCAATCATCAGCTAAGTGTGAACTCTTGATTTTTTTATTTTGACCAGAAATGACACAGGCTTCACCCAAAAGATAATAAGATGTACAAGAGGCAGCATTTATATAAAGTTAAGTCAGAATTTGCCAGGAGTGTGAATAATTTCAGGCTTGACACACACACACACACACACACACACACACACACACACACACATATATATATATCATATATATCATATATCATATAATTGACAAAAATGATATTAATATAAAAATGAATAAAATTGAAAAACCTAAATGAATAGGGTCAGCATTACTATTGCGTTATGGCACCTATTAGAGTAGATTATGCCTATTATGAACATGCCTATTATGGCATGTTTTGGATGCCCTGGCAATTATGAGGTATCACTATGAGGTATTATGGGATGTTTTTCCTAAAATGTAAGTTTCTAAAATATACTACGTAACTGATAACCAGTGATTACAGATTTGTTGAGAAATAGCATTTATGTATTTAGTATTATTCACTGACAATCAGCTTTTCTCACACATTTGTCAGTGATCTTTTTTTTTCTTATTTTACTAAAACGCATTATATTGAAGTGATGTTTTACTGTGATATAGTTAAATAATCTGGTATCATCACACAAACATGAGTGCAGTTTCATCAGTGGCGTGATCAAAAATGTATTGATTTTATACAACTTTTAGACAATTAGGAGACTTATTGTAAACAAAATGTTCTGTTTTTGCTTTGTTCCACCATTTGAAACAAATCTGAAACAAAATATTTGTGTCTTAGTGATTAATGATTCAAATATCCATTTGTGACGAGAGTCATTTGCTTTGTTTCTAAATGAATTGGAATGAATGAGAAAGTCACTAATCAACTTCTTTTTTTCCTCTGTTCCAGAACTACATTTTTTATTTATCACAACTTTTTCTAGTTATCCTATTACAGTTCAATTTTTCTCATTCCAATACTTTATTTCTCTAGTTATTACAACTTAATTTCTACAACTTAATTTTTCTTGCTTCAATAACTTTTTCTAGTTATCACAACTAAATAAACAATGACTGATAGGATATACATAGTGTGGAATAAAAGCTGAAGTCTTACCAAATGTAGAAGAATTCTCTTTCTTTTCCCTTCCCTGGATTGCCCTTCCAGCCACAACCCAAATTCGGGAAACACTCATACACACTCATTCACACACCACACACACTCACTCATACACTACAGCCAATTTAGTTTATTCAATTCACTTATAGTGCATGTCTTTGGACTGTGGGGGAGAGAGCACCTGAAGGAAACCCACGCGAACACAGGGAGAGCATGCAAACTTCACACAGAAATGCCAAATGACCCAGCCGGGATTCGAAGCAGCGACCTTCTTGCTGTGAGGCGACAGTGCTAACCACTGAGCCACTGTGCCCGCATAATGCTCACATGATATTCTAAAATTCACAAAATAGAGCTTCTTGTTAAAAACATTAACCAAAACTAATTTTGCTTTAAGTCAATTCTACAATAAAATAATAGTAATATAAAATAAAATGAGGCGTGGGAAGGGTGGTCTAATCATCTAATCATCAGTTGACTGTCGTCTAGTACCACCAAACAAACAAAGTAATGCAATTGTCTATGTGCTTCTTTTAAAATCTACAAGACAGCCTAATGGTGTTATTGTCTATGCTTCTGGAAGTGTTCAGCAGGTGATGCTGCTGGCGAAGGCCTCTGGCTGTTTATGGAGCAGCATGAAGCTGACTCAGCATCTGCTTTTGTCTTTTTCGTTTAATTCCAAAAAATGACATTTGCCTTCCACTCTTTCTGATGTCTGAGCTGCACTGCACAAGCTAAACTTCCCCTGAGGGGTGAATTGGCCTGGACTTTAACTGGGCCAGCAGATTATAGCCAGGGCTTCATCAGAATATGACAGTACGTGAGCCTTTACTCTGTACAGCTGGACTATAATCTCAACTATAATCCTATTTCAGGATTATTCTTATGAATGTACATCAATATTATATTGATATTAAATCCTTAGTGGTTTTATGTTATACATAATTTGAAATTGATATTTGTGTATTACAAATAATATTACACGTAACTTATTTTATGTTGTCTTATTTATAGAAACAAACAGTTACTCATTTATTTTCCAAATAAACACAGTTTTCATATATTTACAAAAACATTTAGCTTATTGAAGACACATTGATCTGTCAAACATAAATAAAACATAAAAGAGCACTTTTTAGGTTTAATAGCATTTATGTAATACTATTAGACTTTATGTAATACACTGAAACAAAATGATTTTTGCTAAATTGTTGCAAACAATTTATATGTGTTGAATTTAAACAAATTAAATTTAGTAATGTTCAACTTAATTTGTTTGTTTAAATTCAGCCCCAATTAATTCTTTCCAACCAATTACCTTAAAAAATAAATAAATCCAATCAATCATTTTTTCAGTCTATTACTACCAATAAGCAATTGCTTTAAAATCATCAATAATCAGCTTTATATATTTATCATCACAATTAGCCTAATGTCAGGCTCATACATTACAACTAAATGAATCTCGCAAGCCGTTTTAACCATTTATACTTTCCAAACCTTTAATTGGCAGTGCACATATTTATATAGAGTCTATGATTTTAGAATAATATATTTAGGAAATATGTATATTTTAATTTATTGATAAAACTTAACAATAAAATATGCAGTAGTTGCGTTTAATTTGAGTATTTAACATGCACAGACCCACAGTGTAAACGATTTTTGTAAATTACACAGTATTTAACTGTATTTTGAATTGGATTTTACTGTAGGTATTTTTGCTGTATTGTGAAAATTTGGGTATATTTTACAGTAGGGCAGCACTCTGCCACCTCACAGCCAGAAGGTCGCTGGTTCGAGCCTCGGCTGAGTCAGTTGGCATTTCTGTGTGGAGTTTGCATGTTCTCCCCGCGTTTGCATAGGTTTCCTCCGGGTGCTCCGGTTTCCCCTACAAGTCCAAAAACATGTGGTATAGATGAATTGGGTAAACTAAATTGTCCGTAGTGTATGTGTGTGTATGGATGTTTCTCAGTGATGGGTTGCAGCTGGAAGGGCATCCGCTGCGTAAAACATATGCTGGATAAGTTGGCAGTTCATTCCGCTGTGGCGACCCCAGATTAATAAAGAGACTAAGCCAAAAAGAAAATGAATGAATGAATTTTACAGTAAAGATATACAATAGTAAAAATACATCAGTCCCTCGCTATAACATGGTTCACCTTTCGCTGTCTCGAAGTTTCGCAGATTTTTTTTTTTTGTGCAATTTGACATGCTTTTCTTTTTTTACTGCACATTTTGTCCTGCATCCTGATAGGCTGTAGTCCATTGTCAATCAATCTCCTCCGTGTCTCGTACAGTACAGAATGTGTTCAGCTTGCCAAATTAACTTAAATTTTCGATCGCTAACAGTGTGAGTTTCAACAAGGATGCAAAAAGGGTTGTAACTGTTCGCAGCAAGACCATTGTACAGGGGGTGACACACTGGATGCACCGTGCCACGCAGCGCCATGCAAGCATAGGTTTCAGGGTACGTACAGTGGCGCCGCAACTCGGCGGCTGTCTGCTGTGCCAAGCTACGACTCGGCACACTGTTCATATAACTGCCGTACCACAGAGCACCATCTGAATAATTTCATTTTAAAAGACATGCGAATGTGGAAAAAGAACATTACGCTGTACGCCAATATTATCCTCACTAAAGCTAAAAAGCTTTATGAACCTTTTGCTGACAGCAATGAATGTTTGCGTCTGACAACAGGTTTTGATTTTTTGTTTCATTCTATAATACTGGATTTATTTTTCTATGAAAGTTTGAACTTTGAGAGTTTTAAACAAGAGAGCAAAGTGTGAAAATGTTAATGCCTGTCTGAGAAAAGTGTATAAAGTGTGTAGTGAGGGGTTTTACAGCCTTAAAACATCTATAACAATTGTAAAAAATAAAGCTGGCTACTTCGCGGATTTCACCTATCGCAGGCTATTTTTAGAACGTAACTCCCACGATAAATGAGGGACCACTGAACATCAATGGTGCTGTAAATGTAAATACAATTTTTTTGCTGTCATTGATTATAGATATTTATATTAGATGTAGCCTATGCCGTTGTTGTCTATTGTCTATTGCCGCCATTGTAGTACAAGGTAGCGCTCCTTTGAAATGAATGTGGGACCAAGGTGCAGTGGAGGACTGGCCATCCAGAGCCACACATATATACATATATTTATGATAGAGAGTTTTCCCCATGGTCAGTGCGCAAATATTTTTTTTAAATTATGAAAATTATAATTTAACATCACTTTTCTACATCGACGGATATGTGACCGCACTGGCATTGCCCTCAAAGAGCATGTGTTTGTGTGCATGGAAATGTATTATCCTCCCTACCTGTTAAATTTGATCCGTGTCCTGAAACACACCCCCTCTCCTGCTTTCACTTCTATTACTAACAGAGGGAGTGATTCGTTTATTATTATACCCGTCATGAATGACTCCTTCACTTAGCCTAGCCGACAATAATACAAGTTTCTGGCACCGTAGCATTATGTTGTCATTTATATTGTTTGCTTATTTTGTTTAACAAAACTAGGATAAGCCTATAGTATTTAGTGTGAGGTGGTACTTTGCCTTATGGTCAGTGCAGTAAGTGACTGCATTATCATCAATAGCCTACTTGTTGAGCACAAAAGTTCGTAACATACAAAAATGTAACAAACGAAATCTTACCTATGAAATGTTCTGCGTTTATGCTTTGTTTTCTTTGTTTGCTCGTTACTACACCCGTACTCAGCGCTAAAGTCCAGCATCTTCAGATTGGCTTTAGTCTTGACTGGTGCGGTTGAATGACATTTGTCCTGGGAGCACTGTACAAATATGGCGGCGCTATTGACGCGTGCTCAGGGTCCCTAAGCGATATCTAGAGTATATATCTATGGTCATTGATTTACAGTAAGTTACTGGCGAACTGCTGCCAGTAAGTTACTGTAGATTCTGTATATAGGCCTAATCGTTATCTTGTTTTCATGATTATCATGTATTGTTTATATATAAATATATATATTTCAAATATATTGCTACTAAATATATAAATATAGTATAATAGTAAAATATGATGTTTTCAATTAGATAAAATGTTCACATTTGATATAATCAAGAGGGGCGAAGCGCTGAGGGAGTGGCTTCTGTTGTCAAGGACAACAGCATCAACACAGATCGCGGTGACAACTCTGCTGCGCGCACACACACACACGCACAAGGAGAGAGAGAGAGGGTGTGTGTGTGAGAGAGAGAGCGAATGCGTGTGCATGTCTGAGAGTCAGTCATTCAGTGAATCGTTCCCTCTTCCTGTGCGCCGAGGCAAACAGTTGCAAGCTCCTAACTACGGAGTGCCTCTGCTGGACACGAGCTCTGCCCTGAGCCGCTGAGGAACCGCAGACGCTGGAGGAGGAGGAGGTGGAGGAAAGGGAGGAGGGACACCGGTGAACAGATTAAAGCCCTCTCTGCTCCTCTCTCTTTCATTCCCTCCGAGTGAGGAGAGACAACTCTGGGCTCTGCATGCTGTAATCACATTGCTTCTGTGTAATTTGCTCCTCTCAATTACTTGTCCTTCCTCCTCTTTTTTTAAACTCTGCTGCGGTCTGGAGGAAAGGCACCATTCAAAGCGACTTGTGCCTCTCGCGTGCTTTTCTTTCTTTTCTTTCTTTCTCTCTCTCTCCTTTCTCTCTTTAAATGTGAGTGGAAGGTGGGATTGGGGGAGTGATTTAGGGAGTGGGATAAAGCGTTGTGGCCAGCTGGAGAGATGGGCAAATCCAACAGCAAACTAAAGCCTGAGGTAGTGGAAGATTTGTGCAGAAAGACCTACTGTGAGTACTGCTATATTTATTCATTTTTTCCATGTGTAGTGGCATTTTGTGCTGGTTAATTACATGTTGTATCTAATTATTATCCTCCTCTAAATTGTGAAGCAGAACAGGCAATGTGTTTACTTTAAAGGGATAGTTCACTCCAAAAATGAACATTTTGCAACTATTTAGTCACCCTGACTTGTTTGAAACCATTTTATTTATTTATTTATTTTTTCTGATGAAACACAAAAGAAGATAAATTGAAGAATGTTGACATCCATTGTATTTGTTTTTTCTACTATAGATGTCAAGGGTTACAACATTCTTCAAAATATCTTCATATAATATCTTCAACAGCACAAAAAACAAGCTCAAACTTGTTTAAAACAAGTCAAGAATAATTAAACAAATTGCATATATTTCATTTTAGGGTCTCTTGGTTGATTTTTAAAATATAAGCATTGGTGGATTCCATAAGAGACTGAGGTATACACCTTATGTAACTAAGCTAACTATTGATTGTGTTTGTTTACATGTGTGTGTCCTGCCTGCCTGTCCTATTATGTACAATGTTCCTTTAAGTTGAACGGGATGATCATTTCGTCTCTGGGGTCATTGATTTTCCTCTGTCACTAATCATATAATCATTAGGCGTGCTTTGACTGGCTTGCATCTCTGTTGTGAGAAGATAAGGTGTACATGAACAGCTGGCGGCGACTCTCACGTCCTGTCAATAAGGTGTGGGACTAACTGAAAATTGTGTATCAACAATCCCTCCCTGAGATGGGGAAAACATAGCATTATCGTCATTAGCACATCAGCTGGCTTTGGCTGATTTAAACAAGACGAGGCTTTGAGACCTTGTCAATGCTGGGTATTAATCGCATAGAAAAATAAATGAAGCAAATTTAATAGAGAAAGTAGAACAGCTTTGACAATTATGAAATAATTAAGTGTGCATGACTGGATTTAGAAACAATGGTTTGAGGCATGTGCTCTCTAGCACTGGTCAATCTATATGTTGTATTCAAGTCATTTACATTAGCGCACAAACACAGCACAGAAGAAGCAAGCTTTTGTGAAGTTACGTTTTTCTTATAATGCATATTTCGTGTCACCCTATTGGTCTTTACGCATCACAAATTATTCACGTCTTCTTCTCAAACTTGCATCTCTGGGGTGTTCTTCAAATTCAGCCTTGAACTTAAATGCATTTGGATGACAGGGCAGTCAGTGAAGCTTGACGTCTTTTGTGACTGTAACTTTAAGCATGCATGCTAAAGTTCAAGTTTGCTGACCCCCAACCTCTGAATTTTTATCAAGCAAAGACATTTGACCAGTAGAGGATCAAAATGTCACAGACTGACCTTTTGGCTTAGTACAAAGAATACAAATTTCCTTGCAGAAAAGTATAGTAGATATATTATGGTCAGAATTATTGGCACCCTGGGTCAAAGAATGCTGTGTAAATAAATCTACATCATTTATCCATTTGATTCAAAACCCTTTCATTCTAAAATCACCCCCCAAAAACCCTTTCAATGAAGTAATACAATTGTGGCTACGATTCATTGCTGAATGAATCCCCATTTTGAGCAGTTCAGTTTAATGCAGTGACCTGATAAAACTGATTTATTATATATTATTATGAATCTGCTGTAGGGCTGGCTGTAGGGCTGCTGTAGTGCCTCAGTGGTTCATTCTCACAGCAAGAAGGTCACTGGTTCGAGTGCAGACTGGACCAGCAGACCTTTCTGTGTGGAGTTTGCATGTTCTGCCCATGTTCACATTGGGTTTCCTCTGGGTTTAAATACATGTATATACTGTATTATTATAGGTATATGTTATTTGGATAAACTAGACTGGTGGTAGTGTGGGAATAAGAGAATCTGTGGTTAATTTCCAGCGCTGAGTGTTGTACTTTCAGTGTTGGGTTGCAGCTGGGAGGGTATCTGCCACATAAAACATATTTCAGAGTAATTGGCGGTTCATTCCACTGTGATGACCCCTGAAAAAATCAGGGAATATGCTGAAGGGAAGTGAGTGAGTGATGAATCTGCTGTGAATCTACTCTTTTATGTACACAGTGACTTGCTCTCAATTGCTGTTGTAAATGTCTTCAAAATATTTACAAATATGGTTTAATTATTATTACCAAAATCCCAGAACATCAAGACGTTGTTTTCAATAGTGCACCATATTTGTTTTGTTTCTACAAATTTAAAGCCTTACATTTGACTTAAATGCAGGAACTCTGATTTATTTTGTCAGTACAATGCTAGTCGAAATATAATTACACAAACATTAATTAATAACACTTGTTTGGTTACCAACTTTTAAAAAAAATCTAAATTATACAAAGTTACATGAGGTTATAAGTAAATGGTTTTTCATTTGTAGATAAAAATATATAAGCAGCTCTGGAAAAAATAAGAGATGTTTTATTTGTTCTCTGTGTTGGCCTTTAATCGGTAAAATAACATTGTTTTATTTAATAAGCTAATGACAAAGTGGCTTCTAAATTTCGAGAATGTACCCTGTGCTTAGTTGATCCTTTTAGTGTCATATTAAGTTATAAGTTTATAGAGGTACTGTATCATAATTTTTTTACAGAGCTTTGCATGTTTTTTTTTTTTTATTGTCACCGACCTATTTTTTTTTTTTTACTACAGTGATATCATTTATACTGTAAGTTTGAAACTGGTGCTAAAGAAAATTGTGACTCTAGGCCTTACATTTTCAGTTCCCTATAATACACTGTCAAAGATCCTCTGGCACCTACAAGTAGGTAACTTGTTTAATATTGTACCAAATCTACTTTAAAGTTGAATGGAATTTAAGCACATTCCCAGTGTTAGTGAATTGTTGATGTTTAATGAGCATCTTTAGAGGTCGGTTTTGTGCTCAACGGGGGGTAAAGCAGGGCTGTCAGGAAATAATTTCCTGCTTCTTCGCTGCAGGGTTAGATAAGTGTGTGAGCCGCACAAATCTATCAGACTCTGCAATAGAAGCCAAGCTTCAAAGACTGGTGTCAGTCACTCTTCAGACAACAAGGCTTTTAATGCACTATTCATGTAAGTGACCTGAAGTGTTTTCTTCTGTCATTTCCTTGACATAGGTAACTTTTTCTTTTCTTTTTACTTTTCCTTTCTTTTCTAGTCTAAATGAAAACAATTGAAGAGTTCAGATGCAAAAACCTGTAAGTGCTGTCTGAAATTTCCATTGAAAATGAATATTTTTCTAAGCCTACATTATTTATGTTGGGATATTTTACTTTAAAGACCAGGAAAAGGACTTATACTTTGCCATAAAAGTGATATTACTGCACATACACGCAGGAGCCTGATAAAAATGCTAATTTTAGAGAAAGTTTCAGGCGGCATTTAGAGGTTTTTGCATCTAAACTCTTCAATTGCAACCTTTTTTATTTTTAATGATGTGAGCTGTCTCTCAGCTTTTATTGAAGTTGTGAAAAATCAGATTTTTTTATGCTGAAGATTTTGATTTAATGCATGTTTTGTCAACTTAATATTGAATCACATAATTGAAAGTGTGTTAAGGATAAATTGGGTTTGAGTTACGAGTTATGGTCTCTTTCCAGTGTTTAATGGCAGCTCTCCCTCTCTGATTCTTCTATTATGAGCTGATGAATGTAGTAACCTGTAATCAATTTAATGTGAACTGATTTCTGCATCCCATATTTCCTTCTATAATGTGAGATGATGAATTTCCACATTCAACAGGAAATTAAATGAGGACAAATATAGAGAAGGACTTGATTTTGGAATTAATTAGATGACAAAAATGACTAATGGCTATAATGCCATTTGGATGTCAGGTTACATTATCCAAAGGCCTACATACTGTGTGTGCCTATCAGAGGAAAAGAAATGTTGTTTCCGTTTTTACATTTTGCTTGATAGCATTGAATTTTTTTAAAATGAAAGTCACTCACTTTACTAAAAAAATTGTTTTGAAAATAACAGTTTGAGAATAAGAGCGCAAACTACTTTTTGGCTCTACTGTGATTTACAGTAAAATGGATGAAATGGAAATAATTTACTAGTCAATTCCTCAAATAATGAAAAAATAAATATTGTATTAAATTTTTTTTATGTCAAACTCTTTGAACTTACCCATACTTACCCACCAGTGATGATATACAGCCAAATCACACTGCTCTGAGTGTGATATTGCGTTTATGCAACAGTTTGACACCATAATTGTGTATATAAAAAAAGAAAATCAAACACTGTTGCAATCCTCTACTGATACTCTAGCGTAATATCTAAAGTTATGACTAAACAGGTGATTTTGCTCATATTTTAAGATTATAAGGCTGAACGGCATGAAATTCCATCAGTCTACAGACATTTCCCAGTATTTCTCTGTTGCAATCGGGAATTGGGATATCACAGTAATTAACCTGAAAAAGCCAAAGCAATGCAAACGCTACCAGATTACAGTTGTGTTTGCGATAAGGAAACATGCGGGCATTTCTTCTTTCTTTTTACTGAACTAGTCTGCAGTAACGAAACAGGAGACTCATTAGAAACAGATGGCCAACCAAAAGGTACTCAGGGTTATACAAAGAGTGGCCAACACAAAATACATATATTGCTAATATGCGAATCCCATCTCACACTCAATACACTACAATTACTATGGTATAAATAAAGTACTACAACATACAAAAGAGAGAGATCGACTTAAAATGTCACTTACCAGATTTATAATGATTTGATCAGCTGTAGTTAGAAATTACATTGGGGTTTTCTGCTCTAAGGGCTTATTATGTGGTCTCTGTTGCCGTCTTGTCGATAAACAACGTCAACCGCCTTTGCTCTGATGAGTATGACAGGCTGATGGATGCCGATGCGATGTATCTTATAAAGGATAAATATTCAAAATAGCCACTGTCCTTATAAATAAACTGCATAGTTGCAATCTAAACAACTACATTCTCACCTAAAAAGCCTCAAAAGTACATTATGTTGTCCAACAGCTGCAATATTTGTCAATCTGTAGTGAGTTTATTGATCTATGTGGACGGAGTAATACAGAAGGGTAAGGAGGCTGTATGAGTGCTGTTATTGCAGAATATCGCACAGCTATCAGCTAGTCAGATTCGAGAACCTGACAGAACTGTTGTGTGTATATGCTTAAACGTTTTCTTTGGCCTCACAATAATTAAACAAAATGGCAAATTGATTGACTTTCAGTATATAGCAATGGCATGACCTTGGTGACATATGCTGTAATTTTCCAATAAATTAGAGTGCTTAGTCACTGGCTTTTTCATACATATTTCATTCATATTACATGTTTAGATCTGACTCCATCCATCCAACTAACAGAACCAGGCCCTGCAATCTTTTTTTTTTTTTAAATCATTGATAAATATCACAATATAAGGAAAAAAATAGGCCTTTCTTACAGAACCTACTTACACATATAAAATGAGGAGTAGACAAACCATAAATACATAACATGTTTATATACAAATAGAAAGAACTAAACAAAAAGCAAGCAAGCTTTGGAGCAAATCTTCTCCTTCAGTGGTTTCCCTCTACCCCAGTCCTCTCTGTTTTTTTCTGTTTCAGCCTGGTTGCGGCTTGTCTCTTCTTGTTGTCTTTGCCTGGTGTCTCTGCTGTCTGTTCCACTCACCTCTCAATCTTTCTCTCTGTACTGCTGGTTTCACATCAGCCGTAGTCATTCTCTCCTCCATACCTCATGCTCAAACGTAACCTTTGGGTTCTCTGGATTCATTCATACTTCTAGTAGCAGACAGACAGCTGCCTGTTTGACTTAGCATCTGTAGGCTGTCTGTAATATCATAATATCTGACTCATTCTTTTTTTCATTCATTCATAAACACACACACGCACACACACACACACTCACACTCTCTTCATTCTGTTCTAGTTAATTTTCTTCGGTCACCATGACGATGAGCTGCATCCTTTGTTCCATTTAAAGACTGCTAGCACATCTTCCACTGCTCCGATAAGTAGAAATAGGAGGATACGTTTCCCCTGCTTCCTAGAATGCAAATGAATAGAAAACATTTCCACCTGCTTTACGACTGATCTTTTACCATTTGCATTGTGTTATGTCTTTATGAAATGTTTTTTTTCTCTAATAATTTTTTAAATAATTTGTTTCTGAAATACATTTATTTTTTCAATTGTGCATTTATTTTTGTCAACCAAGGCTCATTGGAAATTTGTGCCCAGGGCTACATATTTGAGAACCGAACTACATTTGAGAACTACATTTTTGTTTGTCAAGTAGGTATTGTTGCAGCCCAGAGAACACCAAGTGGGAGGGACTTACACTGCAAGTACGCTGGGTTTAGGGTTGGTGTGGGTGTAGTAGAGATAAATAAAACACAACAGGTTAATGTGGTGTTGGGTTTAGGGTTGGGGTAAATGTAGACATTCATAAAACACTATAGTCTGGACCATAGGCGTTGCTAGGCCTATTTTAGGGGGCTGTAGCCACCCTATATTTCTACTCAGCCCCCCTAAAACTTTTGCGATTAGCTTATAAACTGTACACTAAATTATCGCCTCAGTCCCCTTTAAATTTGATAGGAAAATGGCAGCAGAATTTGGCTCCTCCCAGTTTTTTGTTTTTCGTTTGATCAGCAAACAGCGAGAGAATGAGGTGCATGTTTATTGATAAATTGTTATAATATATCTGCCTATTTGCAGTTCTTTGATTTAGATAACCTTGTATCACCTGTATCCCAATGTCACAGAGGAGAAGTCGGGTTTTCTCGGCGTTCACATCATCAGCACAGCTGTTTCCTCCAGCGAAAAATGTAACTCTTAACGAACATTTTGCTATTTTTATTTCAAAATGAACTACCAATATTAAACACTACAGTTTGTGTGGCATTAACTATACCATACAGTCTTGCACAGAAAGGATTAAACACAGTGACAGAACCAGTTAGAGAAGTTTTAACAGTCACTGAGTCACTGACCCTGTTGTGACCCTGTTTTATACTAGTGTTGTCTAGTATAAAAAAAAAAACATTTTATTTATTATTATCATTCAGATCGTGAAATATGTGAATTAGCCTGTAAGTTTAAAAATCTATATTTATATGTATGTCATTTAATTAGAAAAGTGGCAGTTTATTTATTTAATATATGGAAACAAAAAATGCTGAATATAGAAAGTGGTTTTTACTACAGTAAACAGGGGGGTTGAGCCTATTTGGCGTATTCAGAACTCAAATGGCTATGCCTGTCTATGTAATACAGTGGAATACTAGTATACAACCCATATTAAACAAACATTTTTAAGTGTATTACTAGTAAATTACTACTTATAAATGTAATATTAGGCTTTATATATATATACACACACACACACATTTTTTTACCTTATAAGGAGCTGAGCCCCCCTAAAATGAAAATCCTAAAATCGCCCCTGGTGTGGACTCTGGACATGTACAAGACATTAAATAAATGAAAGGTCTGGGAGGTTTTTACAGCCCACTTGGAGCTCAAGTCCCATCCACTTGGAGCTGACTCTGACCTCAGTTTATACCAAGTAGGTATCGCTGCATCCTGGAGAGCTCCAAATGGGAGGGACTTGCACCACAAGTAGCTTTGGTTTAGGGTTAGCTCAAGTCCCATCCACTTGGAGCTGACCTGTCCATTTGGAGCTGACTCCGACCTCTGTTCATAACCTTCTTGTTTTTGTTTTCACAAATCCACTAGAAAATCTGGCATGTACAGTACATTTTTGACAATCTCAAATATGTTACTGGGGCACATTTTCTCATACAGCATGTGCCATTTTTCGTAACCCACCAGAGGTCAGGATGTACGTTTCTGCATATCTCAACTTCCTTCTCCAACCCAGGCTCATTCCGACTACCCATATATACACTTCTGGAGAGAGCAAAATACGTCTCAGGAGCTAGGTTTTTTATTTGCAGTTTTTTTTTTGCGAATCCTCCAGAGGCCGCTGTGTATGATTTTTTGCCTATGTTCTCGCACAAGACCACCAGAGGCCGCGTCGACTGACTGACAGATCAACCGGCCGATCCCCCCACCCTCCCCTTCTCTAAACCCAACCAATAGTGTTTTCAAAAGCACTTATTAACCCGCCCACCCCCTTCTCTAAACCCAGCAGCAATGTTTTCAAAAGCAATCCAGAAAAAGAAAAGCCCTCGCCTGATTTTTTTTTTTACCACATTTTCATATTTGACCACATTCTCACCCGTTTATTTACTTTTATTTTTTGGCTTCTGTTTTTGTTTTACCTGCTTTCTGGAACCGTTGTTCACCGCCATATCGCCCCGTTGTGTTCCTTTTAAAGATGAAATACAGCCATATGTAGCTCTGGCTACATAATTCGCGATCTCCAAAAATGTATGTAGGGCTACATTTTCAGAATGAACCTATGTTGTCCTTCGCATGTGTATCTGTCAAAGTGAATCCGATGTCATAACAAACCTGTCCTCCCCTAGAAATGAAAATTGAATTATCACGTTGGTTCACTGGAGTTTTAATCAAATTGAATAGAATTTGTAGTGCATGTTTAAAAATCCAGTGAAAAAATCATATTACAATTTATATAATTTAAAAAGTGCTGTAATGACCCTTACTGTACTTTAAATCTATTTCATATACTGATGAATAACTAAAGGCATGAGTTGTAAAATCAAGCATTTCTCTTTCATTCAGTTTTTTTTTTCAAGCATATCATCAAAGATGATTCAATTAGACAATTTAGTTTCTACTATATTTTGAGAAGTTTTGGGAAGACATTTGAACATCTGTGTGTATGACATAAATTTTTTTTTCTCAAATAAAACATAAAATGTTTGTAAATTGAGAGCAGCTCTGGAGATAAAGTCCTCATATGGTAAGATGGCAAACTCTGAGCAAACACCAACATGCCGTGCATGTTTGAGAATATGCAGTAAATGAAACCTACCTAGGCTCTTATTGCTCTTCTAGGGCACTCCAGTCCTGCTTTCCATCACATCACAATCCTGCGCTTCTTATCACATGCCCAGAGCTGCTGCTGGTACATAAAAAGATGTTTTACTAAGAGACAATAAATAGCAATACATAATTACATATATTACATGTGTCAGAAATGGAAAGTTACACAGCGATTTGTATACTGGACAAAACAGGGTATTTCTGCTTATCTGTAAACTTCCCCTACTGTCAGAGAGTGTCACAAATTGCATGCAGAACACAGAGTTTTCATGAAGGAACATTTGTGTTAGTGTGAACAGGCCTTCAGAGGCATGTCTGATAAATATGATGGATAAAAACAGATTTGATTCTGTCATTCCCTCATGCTGTGCCCTCTGTACTCCTCTTGAAGGAGACAGTCATAAGACAGACCATTGGTGATCGCAACCAGGTCAGTCAGCTGTTCTCAAGTTTCCAGCATTGCCCCATCTCCTTCTCTGCCTTCATATTGAGTTTATGTCCACAAATAGGCTTAATCAAATATCACAGTGGGTGGCCCAGGGTAGAGGCGATACAGCAGGCATTATGTGGAGCGAGATTTACCGAGAGTCTGCTTCGCAGAATGTGGCCCACACAGGCAGCCTGGCAGGGGATGTCCTCTGATTCACATAATCAGCAATGCTCTGCAGTGAGCTGTAGTTTCATGAGGTCTTTACTGATGGATCGACTGAGTAAAGAGTACTTTGAGAGCAGATTACTCACTTTAGACATAAACATTTGGACTATGAAATGCAAGCCCAATGGTAACTAAACTTTATTCAATGAGTTCCATACTCAGGATTTTAATTTCCACTGTCCTAAAGAGTCCAACCTTGGTCAAACTCACGTGCTGTAACTTTGACATTGTAGCAGATGTTTGTTATAGCAAACTTTCTGATGAACGTACAATTACAAAAACATCAACAAAAAAGTTGGTATTTAATGGTAAGTTTAATGTTTTAAGTCAGTAAGAAACATGAAAGATTGTGTTTTTAGTTTAGTGCCAACACTTATTTGTCTTGTGGTGATTTCACACTAAAAAAGAAAGTTAGTTCAATTGCTTTTGTCAGGAATAGCATAGGCTCATTCTGAAAACGTCCCCCTGTATACATTTCTGGAGATCACGAATTATGTAGCCAGAGGAACATATGGCTTTTTAAGAGGAACATTTCGTTTTTAAAATGAACGCTATGGGGTGGTATGAATCCGTTCCTTTTCTCACTTACCAGCTGACCACTTACCTCCGTATGGATGGCTTTATTG
Source organism: Danio kyathit (assembly GCA_903798195.1). Lineage (NCBI taxonomy): Eukaryota > Metazoa > Chordata > Actinopteri > Cypriniformes > Danionidae > Danio > Danio kyathit. The sequence goes on along the minus strand of LR812523.1, from coordinate 39,257,712 downwards.
CTGTTATGCCCCATTCACACGGGGCTTTAGCGTCAACGCTTGACAGAGGGCGTGTCTGAAGTTGGGGCTGACGCTATCATCATAGCAGCGTCAGCCAATGAAACAAGTCTGCAAACGGCTGCTGTCTGAGCTGGGGAATTTGCATAAAGCAATCTGATTGGCTGACGCTTCTGTTGGCGCTTAAAAAGTCAAGAAATTCCCAACTTCTGCCATGAGCAACGGTGGCCTCTGGTGGATTTATGTGAGAAAAGGCAGGCGCGAATGGCACTCGTTAGAGAAATTTAAGATCTGAAAAAGCACAGCAGCCTCTGGTGGATTTGCGAAAACAAAAACTGCAAAAAAAACTTAGCTCCTGGGACGTATTTGGTGCTTTTTTTATTTTATTTGTCTTCTTCAGCAGATTTGATATACATGCATCTGCCCAAATGTCAGTCAGGCAGCGTGTCTCTTCTGAGCTCCAGGTTTAACCAAGATTCATTTTTAAATGGCTAGCAGATGTAGCAAACGCAACATTTTCCCATAAGGCAAGTCAAGCTTTCCCATAAGGCAAGTCAAACTGCGGGATCCAGGCGATTCTGCAAATGTATGAGAGTGAGGTTGGATCACATTCACACTTTAAATGAACCATACCAGAGTTCATTTCGAAGTGGACCGGGACCATCATTTCAGCTGGGTCTTAGTCTATTTTTTTTTGGTGTGCACCAGAGTGTGATTGCTGTATTCACACCTGCCCAAATCAGGTAAAACAAAAACAGAAGGCAAAAAATTAAATAAACAAGTAACAGGGTGAGAATATGGTAAAATGGAGGTGGGTGGGGGGGTCAATCGGTGCTTTTAAAAACACTATTTGTTGGGTTTAAGGAAGGAGGAGGGTGAGTCAGTCAATCAGTCAGTCAGTCAGTCGACAGCGGCCTCTGATGGATTTATGCGAGAAGAGCAGGCGCGAATGGCACTCGCAAGGGAAATTTGAGATCTCAAAAAGCATACACAGCGGCCTCTGGTGGATTCGCGAAAACAAAAACTGCAAAAAAAAACATTGCTCCTGGGACATACTTGGCGCTTGGACGTATTTCTGATAACTCAAAAGGCACAGGGATTTTTGCAAATGCATCAGAATGAGGTTGGATCATATTCACACTTTAAATGAACCATACCAGGGTTCATTTGGGAGTGGATGGGACCACCTCTTCTGGGTCTTTGTCTATTTGTTTGGTGTGCACCAAACTGTGATTGCTGTATTCACACCTGCCCATAAAATCCACACCAAAGGGGAAAACAAAATTGTTTTTGATTCAATTGAACCAAACAAGACAGGTGTAAAAAAAATTGTACATTTATTTGTGCTACGGAGAAAGTTAAAGACAACTGAAATGATCACAAGACGCATAAACAAAGAAAAATGAGAAGGAGAGTGTCATAGTGGGCAAGCTACCAAAAGAAATTCCTCTTCTGTTGTGGTTCACTGAAGACCAGTCATGCAACAGTGTTTTTTCAGCATTTGTAGAGGTTTGATTGCCCGTGATGGACGTCAGTTTCTGTGCTTTCATTTGAGGTTTCAAGAATATGGCTCACCGAACAGTTTCTGGATTTTGTTGACATCCATCTGTAACTCTTTGCAACCAACATTCTTCTAAGTATCTTCTTTTATTTCATTCATTTATTTTCCTTTGGCTTAGTCCCTTTATTCATCAGGGGTCGCTACAGCTGAAAAAACCACCAACTATTCCAGCATATGTTTTACTCATGCAGATTCCCTTCCATCTGCAACGAAGTACTGGGAAACACCCATACACTCTCACCGTTAAACACAAACACTACGGACAATTTAGCTTATTCAATTCACCTATAGCACATGTCTTTGGACTGTGGGGGAAACCGGAGCACCCGTAGGAAACCCACGCAAACACGGGGAGAATATGCAAACTCCACACAGCAATGCCAACTGACCCAGCCGGGACTCAAATCAATGACCTTCTTGCTGTAAGGCGACAGTGCTAACCACTGAGCCACCCCATCTTCTTTATTTTCAACAGAAAAAAAAACACTTCTTACAAGACAACTTACAAACTTGCTGAAAAAAATTTATTCATTTCTTTGACCACAAACCTTTGAAGGAATTTTTTCTTGAATTTTTAAAAATCTTTTACTGTAGTGGTCCAGTTAGCATACAGTACAAATACAGCTTACTGTATGTTCAGAAATGAGACTGGCAGGGTTTCGATATATTTCGATGGATATATTTCTGTCTCTTCTGAATGTATTAAAAATATGACCTCCGTGCTGGTGTGTCTGATATCATGCGCGTTACAAATCAGACAAATAAGAGTCTCTGAGAGTTCATTGGCTCCCAAGGCATTGTTCATTATTCTTTGCCTGTCTCTGTCTCTTGCTCTCGTCTTGCTCTTTTGCTGGTCTTAATTTGCTGCCATGGTCCACGATAGCTGACAGTGAGGGGGGAGAGGCTTAGTAATTGTGTTGAATGAGCAAAAGGGCCCTGCAGCCTGATGGACAGATGAGATGAGATGGCTGGGTTGTAGGCTTGGTTATTATGCTTTGAGAGATTGCAGAGTATCTTTTATTGCCTATGTTATTTTGATAGAGGAAGCTGTTTTTCTTCCAGGCTTTTTTCTTGTTGTTCTTTGTTGTATGAGATGGAGAAGGATGTAGTAGATGGAGTCATGTTGGGTCAGAGCACTGATGAGGCACACCTGTGTTATGATGTGTCCTCTTGCCCTCGTCTCTTCCTGTCTGGGCTGCCTTTTTATTATACCTACAGGTTTCTCTTGCCCTTTAGTTATGTAAATATTTTAATACTTTATTCGTTTATTAGAATATTTGGCTCCCTATTCGTCTGGTGCTCTCTCTTGTCAAGGCTTAAGAGCCTTGTTTCAACAAATGTCTTTGTTTTAACATAGGCTCATTCTGAAAATGTAGCCCTATATACATTTCTGGAGATCGCGAATTATGTAGCCAGAGGTACGTATGGCTGCATTTCATCTTTAAAACGAACGCTACGAGGAGGTACGATGGCGTTCCTTTTCTTGCTTACCAGCTGACCGCTTACCTCCCTTTATGGATGGCTTTTCTGCTGTTACCATTTGTCTGGTAGCTCGCCATGTATGTTGGCAGACTTGAGACACAAAGTGGAGTTGACCGTGACAACGTGGTTCGAGTCTGGTAAAGAGTCATTTCAGAAAGGGGGTAAGACAAAAACAGAAGCTAAAAAATAAAATAAGCAAGTAAATAACAGGGTGAGAATGTGGTAAAATCTGAAAATGTGGTAAAAATCACACGAGGGCTTTTCTTTTTCTGCATTGCTTTAAAAAACACTCTAGTTGGGTTTAGGGAAGGGCGTGGGCAGGTCAATCAGTGCTTTTGAAAACACTGTTGGTTGGGTTTAGGCAGTGCTTAATTTGAGCCGGATCTTGACAGATCCTGTTCCGGAAAATGTCCGATATTTATGTTTTACGTTCTGGGATTTATTTTAATGGATCTGGCATTAACTTGTGCACGGTGAATACCTACATGTGTGTGTGTGTGTGTGCGTGTGTGTGTGTGTATGTGAGAGAGAGAGAGAGAGAGCAGACCAATGAAAACATCAGTGATGTGCTTGCAAACACACACACTGTAGCTGACGCTGATTGGTCAGCTTGTATTTTTGGTTGTTTATTGTTTTTGTATTTCACTATTTGAAAGCATAATGGTTTATGTTCTAAATTTCCTTGATTCCGGTTGGTTTGAGTCGGAGGTCACAAGATCTTCCTTGATTGATTTAACCTGCGAGAGTTTGTATGGTCACTCAGCATAGTGAGATCTCAATGCAAGCACCTGTTAAATGCTCCTGATTATTCTACTGCTGGTTATCAGGCCAACACGGTAAACGAAACATTTTGTATATTATTTGTTTATTTTGATGTTCTTTTGATTGTGTTTGTGTGAAACATTTGGGTTGTTTATTTGTTTATTCTTTAGTTTTCACGGTGTTCAATAAACGAAACGAATGGACATCGGTATTTGGGAAGTGTGGGCTGTTTTAATAACTGGCGGGTAGCTACACACACACACACACACACACACACACACACACACACACACACACACACACACACACACACACACACACACACACACACACACACACACACATTTTATTATTATTACATTAATGTAATTGAATCATTGTAAATATACTGATTATTATTGTTTTATTACTGTTTTATCCTAAAATGTTGATTGTTAAATGTACAGTGTATTCTGATCTATGATTGTTTTTATTGATATAAATGAATAATATGATATATATGAATGATATATATTGAATAATAATATGATATATTGGATGATATGATATGTTATTTATATTTTTGTTTAATTATGATATATATATATATATATATATATATATATATATATATATATATATATATATATATATATATATATATTTATAGATTTATATATTTATTTATTTATTTACTTATTTACTGTCTTTACTACTAATATTTGCTGTGTTTACTGTGTTTATTATTATATATGAATGTTCTTTTATTTTTATGTAAACTTTATAAATGCTTTGGCAATACATTTGTAACATTTGTCATGCCAATAAAGCAACTATTGAATTGAATTGAGGTAGAGAGAGAGAATGTGAATGCAAATGCAAGTGAAGGCTGTGTGACACACGCGACGGTAGTCACCATGCGCAAGTTAAAGCAAAACTATTGGCTCTGAACAATAGTGTCAGCCAATCAGTTATCTTATGTTTACAATCACTCTCGTTGGTTGGTGATTATTGTTTCGCGTGCAGTGAGCAGCAAAAATAAATAATGGCATAGTGGCCTACCTAAATAATATTTGTATTTTGAAAATGGTAAATGGTCACGCATATTTTCAATTTTTGATGATAATGAGCCTGATCAAAAAAGATCTCGAGGAGATGAAACTGCATGAATGGATCAGTATAGCGGGAGAGAGACGCAAAGCAATCTCAAGTGAGCCAGAAAACATGACAGAAGAGGTAACTGGGCTCTTCTTGAAGATTAGACTGAGTGAGTCATTTAATTATTTGTTTTTCACTTGTCACATAATAGTGACGTGAACTGAATAGTGATTGTTCATGCGATTTATGTTTGTAGCTACATATATTTATTATTTAACGTTATATATGGCACAAAATAATAAATGTGATGCTCTTTTATTGCGCTATCACCGTTTAATGAAGTCATGTTTTGGGAAAACTAAAATAGTTTGGCAGACGTCGGTCACGGTAACTTTTATTTTCTGGTTTTGTTCCAGGAATTATTTATTTACAAATTAAGAACTGGATTTAGGGAAGGAGGAGGGTGGGGGAATCAGTTGGTTGGTCAGTCAGTTGACAACGGCCTCTGGTGGATTTACGTGAGAACAGCAGGTGCGAATGGCACTCGCAAGAGAAATTTGTAGCGTACACATCAGCTTCTGGTGGATTCGTGAAAACAATAACTGCAAAAAAAAACATAGCTCCTCAGATGTATTTAGCTCTCTCCAGAAATGTATATAGGGGTACGTAATCAGAATGAGCCTGGGTTGCTTTGTTTTTATCCATAATCAACGAAACACTGGTCTAATCATTAATATCTTCATATAGTTGATCCTCTCTCCTCGATTTATTTTTTCTCTGCTTAACCTTTTGCTCTTCATGGATGCACATCACTGACCGCGGTAATAACAACATTCCTGCCCCAGACAGAGCTTTCTGTGTGTGCGCGCATATGTGTGTGTGTGTGTATCAGGACACAAATGTGTATAATGACATGGATATGACACGGGTATTACAAGAAGATGATGGATTATGAGGGCATTGCTGATGTGCCCACTATTCAAAAGGCTTATAAAATATACTCAATGAAAAATTGCACACAGTTTCCTGTAAGGGGTAGGGTTAGGGGTAGGGTTGGTGTAGGGCAATAGAAAATACAGTTTGTACAGTAGAAAAACAATAGAACCTATCAAGACAATGCACGAAGGGTTTTAATGATCACTCTAAAGCACTAGATATATAACAATTTTCAACTTAGGTTATGATGCCTTTAGGAAACAAACTGTAATGTTAAGATCAGTTCTTACTATTATTTTTATGATCTACTTGGCTTAAAATGCTTTTGAGAAACACAGACCTAGTCAGTAAATGCAGAAGTACTGGGTCAGCAACATAGGCAAGGCAAGGCAAGGCAAGTTTATTTATATAGCACATTTCACATACACAGTGGCAATTCAAAGGGCTTTACATAAATAGGAATAAAAGAGACAAGTTTAAGAAAATAAAAACAAATTATAAAAGTGATTAAAAACAGATAAAAAATGTGTTAAAACAGGTTATAAAAGAATGAAAAAGAAAAGAAAGACATAATAGTGCAATCTGTTAGATGTAGCACAATGCTTATTCAGTAAAGGCACAGCTAAACAGATGTGTTTTCAGCTGATTCCAGCAGAAAGGGTTTGTAGGAGCTGAAGGCTGATTCACCCTGCTTTGACTGAACTCTTGGAATTTCTATATGATCCTAAAGATCTGAGTAATCTGTTAGGTTTGTATTCAGTGACCATATCTGTAATGTATTGAGGTCCTAGGCCATTTAGTGATTTATAGACAAGTAACAATACTTTAAAATCTAATCTGAATGTAACCGGGAGCCCATGTAAAGACCTGAGGATAGGTGTGATGTGCTCTGATTATCTGGTTCTGGTCAGAATCCTGTCAGCAGCGTTCTGGATGAGCTGGAACTGTCTTTTTGGGAAGGCCGTTGAGGAGTCCATTACAGTAATCCACCCTGCTGCTGATAAAAGCATGAACAAGTTTCTCTAAGTCTTCACTGGAAACAAAGCATCTAATTCTTGCCATGTTTTTGAGATGATAGTATGCTGATTTGCTTACAGTTTTGACATGACTACTGAAACCCAGATCTGACTCTAGAATCACACCAAGATTCTTGACCTTTTTTTGTTGTTTGACTCCTAGTGCCAAGGTACGCATTCACATTGAGAACCTCATCTCTGTTCCCAAATGCAATGACTTCAGTTTTCTCTTTGCTTAACTGAAGAAAGTTTTGGCACATCCAACTGTTAATTTCATCAATGCATTGGCAGAGGATATCAATGGGGCTGAAGTCATTAGGCAGTAAGGCTATGTAGATCTGAGTGTTAACATATACCACAGCATCAAATCAAAGGCCAGATTTTTATATATTGTTTTAGGTTTTAACCGTAAGCACTCTGCAATAATGAGACAAATTGTAACACAAAAATGCAACCCAGGCTCATTCTGAAAACGTAGTCCCGTGGACATTTCTGGAGACTGCGAAATATGTCCTGGGAGGTACATATTTTTGCAGCTTTTGTTTTCGCAAATCCGAGAGAGGCCGCTGCTAGCGCTTTTTTGCGTCTCAAATTTCTCTCGTGAGTGCCGTTCGCGCCGCTGTTCTCGCGTAAACCCCACCAGAGGCCGCTGTCGACCAACTGTCTGTCTGACTGAACGATTGAGTGACTGGCCGGCCGACCAATTGGCTGACCTACCCTCCTCCTTCCCTAAATCCAACCAATTTTATCGATTGACCCGCCCACCCGCTCACTTCCCTAAACACAAAGCCGTCCAGAAATGAAAAGCGCTCGTCTGATTTTTACCACGTTTTCAGATTTTACCACGTTCTCGCCCTGTTGTTCACTTGTTAATTTTATTTTTTGGATTCTGTTCTTGTTTTACCTGATTTTTGGAACCGCTCTTCCCTGGACTCGAACCCCGTTGTCGTCATGGTCAACTCCTCTCTGCATCTCAAGTTCCCCGACGTACACGACGAGCTAGCGGGACAAACTGGTTGCAGCGGGAAAGCCCTCCACACAGAGGTAAGCGGTCAGCTGGTGAGCGCGAAAAGGAACGGCGTCATACCACCACGTAGCATTCGTTTAAAAACAAATGAAATGAAATGCAAGCCATACGTACCTCCGGCTACATAATTCGCCGTCTCCAGAAACGTCCACTGGACTACGTTTTCAGAATGAGCCTGTGTTGCAAAAATGTCTGGACCACGAGTCTGTAATATAATTTATTTTATGATTTTATTATTTCAATTTTAGGATTATTTTCTCTATAATTAAGCGATGTTCTATAAATACATTTCAGGAGGACCATGCACAGATAATTAACAAGTCCAATTCATCATTACCAGTCACACCATTTATCCAGTCAGCACAAAAGAGAAGATCTATAAATAATCAAGCATGTCCCTCCATTATCTCTCAAATTCCGCAATCCCTCTGCCACCACGACTAAATTCCAAAACCAAATTCCTACTCCATCTCTGGGAGAGGGGGCATTCTGGGGCTAAACACTGTCCTCGAACCGCCGTCTCCTCTCAAGAGAGTACTCCGGTTTTAGGAGTCTTTCTAAGCTCTCAAGTGGCTTTTTTTATGAATGGCTAATTGAATAATTTGCTTAAATGATTTGTAAAAGCAAAAACATTAATTATTTACAAACAAGCAAACAGCATTGCTCAGAGATGCCCAATCTTTTTCTTCAGCTTTGTTTGAAGCTGTTTTCGTTGGCAAACCTAAGAACAACAGACAATAAATCAAGAAAGCTTCCATGTTTATTGAACTGTTCGTATAAAACCAGTATTACATTTGCGGTCATGCTCACACTCTAGTAAAGGGGTGTCCAAACTCAATCCTGGAGGGCCAGTGTCCTGGAGAGTTTAGCTCCAACCCTAATCAAATACGCCTGAATCAGCTAATCAAGCTCTTAGTAGATATACTAGAAACTTCTTGTCAGGAGTGTTGAAGCAAGTTGGAGCTAAACTCAGCAGGACACCGGCCCTCCAGGACCAAGTTTGGACACCCCTGCTTTAGTATTTGGTAAAACAGCACTCATTTTGCATGATATTACTGAACTATATAATATCTTAAAAATATAAAATATTTTTGGCTTTCATAACTGTTTTGTCTTTGCATACTTAAAAATAAATCTCTAAAATGAGAAAAGCTACTAACAGTCCATTACCTGGCTTGTAATTAATCATTTCAAACTACTGAAAATATCAAAATAAGTCAGTTTGGTAAACTGCAAGTAAAATTGTTTACATCTGAAAGTCCAATAATGCATTTCAGCCTAAATGTACTGAAAAACACATTTCTTTACAGTCATGCAAATGTTAATTAACAGATACTTTGGCAGTGTGGTAGACTTTATCACACAGTGAGTGATTTAGGACTCTCAATACTTTTTTTGTGTGTGTGAGTGATATAATTAGTGTTTTTGAACAAGCAACAAAAATCTGTTTTTAGTGTAGATAATAGATCTCACATACCTCGTTGAATGACATCTAAGGCCACCTGATATGTGCTAAACATATCAGGTTATTTCACAATTCACTTACTAGTCCATGCAGTGTAGCAGTGGATCTAAAAGTGTGTGTCTGCTCATGTGTATGTATGAGGGATAAATCTTGGTGAAAAAGCTCTCTGCGATGGCTCAGGGGCTGTCAGATGTAGTGACAGTATAGTGACAGGCCTGATGTTAGCTGTGTTGACATGGCCGTCTGCCTCTAAGCTGTGAGAGACAGCTACAGCAGTTCTCCTGTCAGGTTTCCACGTTTCCATGTCTCCATTCAGCTACTCACTTGCGATATAACGTTGGTTATCTACTGAAATTGCAGTGCTGATAATTTACTCACTCCCTGATCCACCTGTCTGTCTGTCTGTCTCTCTTGCTGTCTGTCCAATTATGTTTAAATATTTAAAAATATATATACATATTTTAATTCACAATACTACTGTTCTTACTATCTTTTGAACAAATAAATGCAATCTTGGTAAGTTTGAGAGAAATAGATAAAATATATAAAGGGCTTATGCTGTGGAAGAATGCTTTTTAATTACTAAAATTATTGTAGGAAATATTTTCATCCCCCTTTTTGCTGTTTTTTCTCTCTCATAAACTATATGTGTATGTCTGTCATCATGAAACCCATGATACAATACCACAAAACAAAAACTGCTTCTTTAAATTGTTGATATTGTTGAATTGAATGTTGAATGCTTGATGTTGTCGTTCAGCTTTATTGACGTCAGTGTTTCAGTTGAAGGTTACAGGAAAATGTCCAGAGGAGAAAATTTAGTTTATGAGTGACTGGCAGTTAGTTCCTATACCTGAGTACCTAATGAATGTCTGCATATAAATATTTATCTTTATGAACAATTTAACTTCGCTTCAAAATAAGAAATTTTTTTACATTTTCATTCCCAATTCACCCCTTATTGCCTGCTTTGATCAACCTACATTACCCAGCACAAACCAGCCTCGCACGTAACTTTTCTGACTACAGTATGTCATTTAATGTCAGTAGTTAGAGCAGAATCTAACTGTCATTTGTTGTCTGTCTTCTGTCTTGTTTTGCAGTCACAGAGAAGGAAGTACAGCAGTGGTAAGTCTTCTCTTTCAGTTACTGTCTCAAGAGTTCAATCAGCCGATTGGAATGTTATCACTCGATTGAATGGGCATTATCAGTGGTTATTAGCTGATAGATATGGGCCAGTGGGGGCCTTTTGCACCTACTGGTAGGCTCAGAAGGCTGTTATCATCCATCCACATGGATAGTAATTAGCTATAGATCACATACGGCTGCGGCCAGAAGTTCATTCAGAAGTTCCTTCATTTTCGGCTTAGTCACTTTATTAATCCGGGGTTGCCACAGCGGAATGAACCAGCAACTTATCCAGCACGTTTTTACGCAGCGGATGCCCTTCCAGCCGCAACCCATCTCTGGGAAACATCCACACACACTCATTCACACTCATACACTACGGACAATTTAGCCTACCCAATTCACCTGTATCACATGTCTTTGGACTGTGGGGAAAACTGAAGCACCCGGAGAAAACCCACGCAAACGCAGGGAGAACATGCAAACTCCACACAGAAAGGCCAACTGACCCAGCCGAGGCTCGAACCAGCGACCTTCTTGCTGTGAGGCGACAGCACTACCTACTGCGCCACTGCGGCCGGAAGTTAACGAGAATTATTTATATTATTTATAAAATTTCCCTTTAATTGTATTTTATTAAAGTCTACCCCTACCCCAACCCTAATCCCAAGCGTCACAGTAATGTAAAAACAGATCTGGATCTGGAGTCTTCTCTATTAGTATAGCTGATTAACCATGTGAATAGATGATCCACATGGTTAATCAGCCCCTACTGGCCCATATCTATCAGCTGATAACCACTGTTAACGCCCATTCAATTGAGTGATAACATTTGAAGCGGGTGGTTCAATCAATCATTACATATATCAAAGATGTTTTTACTCGTATATCAAAACAATGAAACTTTCCGTCCTCTGCTATTACTACTAGGGATGTAACAGTATAAAAGAAAATAGTTAGTTATGTTTTCAGTTGTTATTATTAAACTGTAGTGAACAAATTACTGAATAAACAGTATCATTCTCCTTAACTGTCACTCCACGTCTGGAGTTCACGTCTGGAGTGATACATGATATATGCATAATATACACAGATTGTCAAGATAAGTTCAGGTTTAGACAAAAAAGTTGTCTTTTTTTGGGAAAAACTAAAACTAATGGCCCGTTTCCACTGACTGGTACAGTACGGTACAGGTGGGTACGGGTCACCTTTATCAGGCTTACATTTCCATTACCAAGGGTACCCTTTTGGTGGGCATGGTGCACAACAGAAAGTTTCAGTCGACGTCATTCTAGCTCGAATAAATGTCTACAGTAAAGCTGTACAGGTTGTTCACAAATCATATGAGAAGCACTTCTCACAAAACAGATGCTTTAAACGTATAAATACTTGTGTATAAATGTTTATTACTAACTTTTCTATGAACATGATTATAACTTATATTATAACTTATAACTGCAGGTCAATGACAGTGTGAAATAGCCTACTGTAACGTCTGCAATTATATACGATAAATAAATAAATGCAACATATATGAGACCCTTACACTCTTCGATATGTTACCAATTACAGAAAAACTACACACAGCATACATTAAGTCCTTGAGTTCAAAAACAACACGCAACATATAGCTCACAGTCAGAGCAAACCTCTCATCTGTATCTGTAATCTTCACCAGCACATGTGACCTCTGTTAGTGAGTAATTCTGTCATTCCGAGTTCATAATAGTCCAAAAGGCGATGATAAACATGGCAGTTTGTTCATGATTCAGGTTGCTGAAACAAGTTGCTCCTGTGTTTTGTCGGGCTTCTCCTTTTTTTTCATGCTTCACTCTCGCGTTTGTCCTTTTCTTTTCTGAAAGGATCAGACGTCGAAGACACTTCAATATTCGCACACACGTTATTATCATCAGCTCAAACCGCTCGCACTTTTAGACGGCCTCTTAAAACAACAACAGGACACGGCAGATTTTGTCCTTCTTGGCTTTGTGGCTGTACATCAAGACAACAACAAGGTCTGTTTGAGCTCGGGTCATCCATGGCTTTTTATTATATGCATATAGTATTACGATGTAATGTCTCGGCTGTGTATTTAAAACATGGCGGTTCCTTTGTTTTCATTCTGGCTAGCTCTGTATCCAATCAGCGTTCAGCTGCGCGTGTAGCTCCACCTTTTGGTACCCTTTCTCATGTTTGCCGAAAAAGTGGTACGGTACGGTTCGGTTCAGTACGCCTTTTGACAGTGGAAACGGCCATAAAATCGTACCGTACCGTACCATACCGTACCACTCAGTGGAAACGGGCCATAAAAAACAAATATGGAACAGTAAAATGTTTAAAGTCTGCCAATATTTCTCTAATGAGCAACAGCACACATCAGTTTATGATTCTGTTGTAATTGGGGATAGAGATTTAAATTGAACATACTGTCAATAAGCATACTGATGATGCACGTGTTAATATGTAAGGCACACTTTCTTCTCACTAACAAAATAAACATAGAAGAAAGGTTAAAAAAGAGCAGTATATTCACAACAGTGTGGATATATTTTCAGACAGATGATCACAATTTCACTGTTATGATCATTTGATTATAAAGTATTTTTGAGACTTTAAACTATATAGGTCTGACTATATGAGACTTTTTAGGTATGAATATTTATGAATATTTTTCATACAGCCTCTTTAAATACACGTGAACGTATTCTTACATTTAGAATTTATATACATTTATTAATTAATTCAATTATTTTTAGTACACACTTTATTATGCTTTGGGGGATTCCTACTCCAAGACACTAAAACCTCAAGTGGGCTTGCTTTGTCATTAATAGATCAAGGACTTGTTTGAAAAATACAAATATAAAGAACCAAGAAGAAATTGCACACATCATTGGCTCATGGACATTTCTGACAGCAAACATTGGCCATTAATTTAATCTCTACCATGCTAATTGATTTATTTAAAAAAACCTGCCAGCAAGGAAGGTTTGTTGTAAAGTAGCACAACATTGTAAATACCCAGTGCTTCCTCAGAGCACAAATTTGGCTCCGAGTCATCATGTCTCGCATTCTCTCTCTCACCCCCTGTTCTCCATAAATTCTTAACTTCACATGCCAGCATCTATACCCCTTCTGGCTGCTCGACGCCTCTCATGGCAGATGGGGAACGGTTGACTCTAGGCAGGACGCCCAGTAGGGAAAGAGAGAAGAGAGAGCAATAAAAGAAGACAAAAGTGATGGAGCAGAGAAGCGAGACTAACAATACACATAAAAAATAGAGACAGTGCGCAAAAGGATGATAAAATCTTATACTTTTATAACATTTACAAGGTGGGCCAATCTTATGTGACTGTTCACCTTGTATTATATGTAGTTATCTATAATAGCAAGCCAACAGATACCATAGCTTTACTTCTTGTCTGATTCTTAGACTCACAGATGATGTACTGCACTGTGCTTTGTAGATACGCTTCAGTGGCATCTCACTAGAGAAAACTGTTAAAGACAGCCACAACTGTGTTTAGTTGAAAGCGGAGCCCCTGTGAGCTCAGTCTAGAGCTGATCAGATCACTAAACAGCAAGCGAACACATGCCTGCCAGTCACACATGCATGCACAGCTCCAGGTGCACTTCACTTTCTTCTTCTTTTTCTCTGATGATAGAAGTGCGTTTGTTGATACCAGAAGTAGACCTGCCTTTGAGCTATCCATATCAAATCCTCAGAGGATCAGTAAATGGAGCCTTAAAAATGCAATTTCAAAGTATCCCTGAGAAGAGGTTTATCACAGACATAACTAGGAAGAATGTTTCTTGTTCCATTTTTAGTACTAGATGTGTAAAAAAAAACTGGGAATGGAAGCTGAAAGTCCTAAAACAAATTCAGCAAAATGTTTGAGTTGTGCTTCTGATGGTTAAAGCTTGTTTAGGGGTTGTTGGTTTATAGCTGCAGTGCAGGGTCTGATGTTAACTGGAGCTTTTCTCTCAACCTAAACAACAAAGAATAGATGCATGAGCAATATCACATGAGTAGCAGTGGTGGGAGGCGTGCATTGGCTCAAGGTCGCAGGCTGAGTGCCTTAGTGCCCACACAAGTGCCAGTATACAGCCATATAGCACTGCTACTCGTGTGATACTGCATTTATACAACAGTTCGAAAGCACAATCCTGTGTATAAAAAGAAAATCAAACACAGAGAGTCTTTAAAACCCTTTTGTACGAGGAACTACTTTCCTCCGCATTTCATTTGCATCTGCAGCTGACGTCAGAACAGCAGAAGCCATTACTAAATCGCAAAGGCCACTTTAGAGCTAGTATTTGAATGATTCTCTAGCTTAATGTCTAAAGTAATGACTAAACAGGTGATTTTCCTCACATTTTAAGGTTATTAGGCTGAACGGCATGAAATGCCATCAATCTACAGAGATTTTCCAGTATTTCTCTGCTGCAATCAGGATATCACAATAATTAACCCCGAAAAAGCCAAAGCAAAGCAAACACATCATTTTCTATGGTATAAATACAGAACGACAACATACAAAAGAGAGAGATCGACTTAGATTGTCACTTACCTGATTTATAATGATTTATTCTGCTGTAGTTTGAAACTTACGTTGAGAAAACACTGACTTTTTCTCCCTCTAAGGACTTATTATGGTCTCTGTCGCCATTTTGTGGCGGAACATCAACCGTCACTTTCTTTGGTCTGCTCAGACAGGCTGATGGTGGCTGATGCACTGAATATCCAAAATTATAAATATTTAAAAATAGGCACTATCCTTATAAATAAACTGCATAGTTGCAATCTAAACAACTACATTCTCCACTAAAAAGCTTCAAAAGTACATTATGTTGTCCAACAGCTGCAATATTTGTCAAACTGTAGAACAGCAGCAATAATTCACTCTAACTGTAGTTAACTGAAGAGTGTCCTCTGCTTGTTGTATGTGGGCAGAGTAATACACCAGGGTGAAGGGTGAGGAGGCTGTACCACTGCTTTTATTTGCAGAATATTGCACAGCTATCAGTCAATCAGATTCAAGAACCAGAGAGAACTGTTGTATAAAATGGAAATAAGAGATTCAGAACACTTTCTGATTTCTTATTATTTCCTTATTCTGCATAATCATATTTTACATGCCCTAATCCTTTTATTAACACTAAGTATTAATAAGCAGTACATAATAAATCATATTTAGGTGCATCCCAAATTGCATACTTATGCATTGTTCTACGCCACTTTGTAGTATAAATAATTAGTTCACATTGATAATTCTCTATAATGAAGTGTGGAACATTTCATGCATTGAACTGTCACATCTTTGCTAACATAGCAGAAGGGGCAGAGCTACCAGGAAATAAGGTTGAATTTATGTATTTATTGTGAATTGTGCATACAAAATTCTCTTATCGAGATGATTATACCTTGATAGTGATAGCGAATACAGTTGTACTCATGACTATTTGGAAGCTTGTTCATTTATTTTACTAATTTAGCATCTGTTAAACCTTTGACCTGGAAATCGTTTAGATATAAGTAATCGTTAATCGTTTAGTATAAGTTGATTTAGAAATATGTGCTTTACATTTGGCAGCATGGTGGTGCAGTGGGTAGCACAATCACCTTACAACAAGAAGGTCGCTGGTTTGAGCGATTGCGTCAGTTAGCGATTCTGTGTGGAGTTTGCATGTTCTCCCCGTGTTTGCGTAGGTTTCCTCTGGGTGCTTCGGTTTCCCCCACAAGTCCAAAGACATGTGGTATAGGTGAATTGGGTAAGCTAAATTGTCCGTAGTTTATGTGTGTGAATGAGTGTGTATGGATGTTTCCCAGTGATGGGTTGCAGCTGGAAGGGCATCCTCTGCATAAAACATATGCTGGATAAGTCGGCAGTTCATTCCATTGTGGCGACCCCTGATTAATAAAGGGACTAAGCCAAAAAGTTTTTTTTATAAATGCTTTACATTTTTATATTTAGTCATTTAGACGCTTTTGTCCAAAGCGACTAACATTTGAGGAGGCATTCAGCGATTCAGCAAGAAGAGGCAATACACACATGAAGTGCTAGTTATACAAAGTAAATTGTTTGTGCTCAGAGAATTTAGTGCTAGAGTCAGGAGTGCTTTTTTTAAGAGAGAGAGAAAGAAAGTGCTTCTAGAGGTGGTTTTGGTTTTATTCACCACTTTAGCCGACATTTTTGTGAAAGTGCAAAAACATAATTCAACATATACGTTTGACTGTAGTTTATAGAAAAAAATGATCAGTATGTAGCAATATAACACCAGCAGCTTTTGTTCTTTTTAACACTTATTAGTGGGGTTTGCCATAGGCAAAGTCCACTCTTACTATGCTCCATTCTTATTATTCTTATTAATGGGGTTTGCCATAGGCAAAGTCCATTCTTACTGTTCACTTTTCGGTAACACTTTATTTTGATGGTCCATTTGAGTATTAGTAGACTGTCTACTTAATATCTGTTGACACTGACATTTAACAGTCCTTCAACAGACCTTTAACTGACTATAAGAAACTTTGCAATTACATGTCAACTTACACTAACCCTAACCCCAACCCTAACCCCAACCTAACAGTCTACTTATAATCTAATGATAATTAGTTGCAACGTAACTTAAATTCAACAAACGAACCGTCAAAATAAAGTGTGACCCACTTTTCTTATGATTATTGTTTTTTTTCTTCCGGACAAAACTTCGGCATGCTACTCGTCCTGCAGTTTTCATCCCAGACCCTTGAAAGTGGCGTCAAATCGTCCGGTCTTATCGGGAATGGTGTGCTATGACTTTTATAAGGGGTGGGGGGTTTTTTGGCCCCACAAGGGGTGGCTTGTGACCTTCATTATCATATTGAGATGCTGATTGGTTGCCTGAGTCAAATGAGCCCACCCCCATGTCTGTATGACACTCCTATGTAATGTTATTGATGTGTGACATTTATAATGGGAGTCAATGGGCTTGTAGGAAATGAATGGGAGTCAATGGCTATGTTAAGTCAATGGGACCACTTTGGGACGTCCTAGCATCCCAGGGGTACAACTTATACCCCCTTTCGGGGTATGTTCCCACTTAGGCTGCAACCCCCTACAGATGTGGTGAATCCCAAATTTCTATGAAATTCACACGCTGCGCAGTGATACGTCAAAATTCGGCTCAATGTTAAGTGAATGGGAGATTTGGGATGATTTGGGACCCTCTAGCTCCCCAGGGGTACAACATATACCCCCTTTCGGGGTATGTACTTATGCGTGCTGTAACCCTTTCGAGATGTGGTGAATCCCATATTTCTACGAAATTCAGTCTTGGCGCTATGACGATTTCCGGGAATAGTTTGTACCGTGCAGGGCTGTGTTGTAGAAAATGAATGGGAGTCAATGGGGCCATGTTAAGTCAATGGGAAACTTTGGGACGTCCTAGAGCCCCAGGGGTGCAACATTTACCCCCTTGTGTGGTATGTTCTTACTCAGGCAGCAACCCTTTCAAGATGTTGTGAATCCCATATTTGTAGTAAATTCACAGTTGGCGCTATGATGTGTCAAAGTTTGTCCCCATGTTATGTCAATGGGATTTTTTTTTGGGGGGGGGGTGGTGGGGGTGGGGGGTTGGCCTCTGCGGGGCCAAAAAACCCCCCAACCCTTATAAAAGTCATAGCACACCATTCCCGATAAGACCGGACGATTTGACGCCACTTTCAAGGGTCTGGGATGAAAACTGCGGGACGAGTAGCATGCCGAAGTTTTGTCCGGAAGAAAAAAAACAATAATCATAAGAAAAGTGAACAGTAAGAATGGACTTTGCCTATGGCAAACCCTATTAATTAATACCAAGGGACAAATGTTACCCCTTCAACTTTCTGCAGTGTCAATTTCATTTCTTTGTTTAATTCGACAAATAGATCTTTAAAAATTTGAAAAATGTCTGACTGATAGAACATTATCCCACTTATTATGAGGCTAGCAAGTAAATTGTTTATTTAATAGTCATTTCAGTTTAGAATATTATATGTCAAAGGAATGAGCGAGTATACACATGAAACTAGTACAGAAGTTCATAGGCTATACAAATGTCATTAACATAGAAAGGCAGAATATTGCACTAAACCCATCAGAACTATTTACTCTAGAAAGCTGTTCAGGAGATATAATGATTTGGTCTGACATATATGATATGTGACAGTAGTTAATGACTGCACATGTCCCCATACTGTAAATGCCTCAGTAAAAAAAGAGTTCTATCTGATTTGATCATCTAAAGCACTCAAATTTCTCATTAAATTGTGCTGCACATGTGGTTATGACAGTATTCTGTCATCAAGCTTCTGTAAATTAGCATAATGTGAAAAATCTTCGTCTTTGCACACCAGCTCGTCTGATTAGGGAATGAACACTTAGCTAATGAATAGGGTTTTTCCCTCCATGATATATGCTGGAGATTCTTATAATGATTATGAGGCTATTTTGTGCAATGACTGAATAATGTGTTAGAAAATTGTCTTCTCATTATGAGTTTTTTTCTCTCCCCATGTTAGTATTGATATTAATATTCAGTATTTCACAGACAGCAAGTGTGGGCCATAAATATTGCAGGAGAGTCCAAGAATGAGGTTGAAAATGCACTGATCTAAACTGATGTGCCTGTAAAAGAATTTGCATTTAAAGCCTGACGTCCCCTATAATATCATGGCCAACCATTTCACCCTTTGCCCCAAATTGCTTGGATATTACACGCAATGATAGTCTTTGAATTTGTCAGGGATCAGTTAGCATAAAGAAAACAAACAGCTCTGCAGTGTTGTTTCTGAAAATTACTGGATATGGTGACAGAGGTTCAATTTTCCTGAACCCCCCAACCCCCCCAGAACATGTGTTCTCTAACACTGCAATGCGTTTGGGTGCTAACAGTTGGTGCCAGACCCACACAGGGGGCTACATACTGGGTGGGAAATGTTTGTTTTGTCTCTGGGTTAAAAGAAGAGTTTAAATATCTTTCTTTTGCATACCAATGCTCCATTTATTCAATCAAATATACTGTAAAAAAAAATTGTAGTATATTATTATTTTATTTATGTTAGCTTATTGTTTTGTTAAAAATGTTATTTATTCCTATGATGACAGCCATTTTTTGGGAGTTGTCATGTTCATGGATGAGCTAAAGTATTCAAAATATATTATAATGGTAGTGTGAAGCAAAGTAAGGGTGCACTCACACTTGTGCCCAGGCGCGTTTTCCGGTTGACAAGTGTGACTGCTCCAAATCGGGCACATGCACTGTTCAGTTGGCGGGCCCTGGTTGGAAGTGGTGTGCCAAAGCGCGGTTCAGTTGGGCTTTGTCGCAGTATGCTTGTAGTCTGAGTGCAAAGCATGCCTGAGCCCAAAACTGAGGAAGCGACGTCACTTTTAAGGGACTGTTTCGTATAGATTTATTAATCATTCTTACTTTTCAATGAACGCAAAATGTCATAGTTTATTAAAGACGCAAACCCCTCGCTGCACGTCAGCTGCACCTTCAACAAACCTCCTAATACGTGCATCACGAGGACTTTTATGATCATTTATATGTGTCAAAACTTGTGGATCTGTTCAGCTAAATATTTGAGAGCGTGTCACTGCATCCCAAATGACTAAAACGATATAACTAAAAAAATCTACACTATGCTGAGCGAGAGCGCTTCTCTTCCTGTTAAACTGAACAGTCATATCATCGATGACGTAAGCGTGCTCAGGTTTAGAAGGCAAAATGCAGTGTGAGTGTAGGCCGGCGAGGGGACAATCGCGCTTGAAGTAAAATGAGCAGCAGAGCGCTGAAGCAATTGCCGATGAGAGACGAGTGCAACATGGCATGAAAGCAGCAGAACTTTTATTATGCCACAGTCGACTGCTTCTGGGTCTTCCAGTCATGATCATATGGGAAAGAAGCACTGTTTTATAATACTAAATATATTAAAGGGTCCCTTTAAAAGGTCCTGTGTGCATACTACACAATGTATTAAAATGTCTGTGGTGTTTCCATTGTTTTATATAACTAAAACCTGGAAATGCGAAGGTGTGTGTTAAATGATTACATGGCAACACAATGGCACTCTTCATGTAGCTAGTTAAAATAGCTTATTTCTCTGGATTTGAACATTGTTTGAAACATTTCGAATAACGTAATTACATAAGTCAGCAAAATACGTAACACTGTTCTAGTGTTTTTTTTTTGTGTGTGGATATTTTGAATAAAAAATCATACATATTGTGCTTTTAAAGCAGAGATTTCAGATTAAAAATGCTGGTGTATATTTTTTCATTTTTCCACAAGATGTAGAGTATAATCATGTATTTTGTTAAATCACAATTGCTGTCTTTAAATGCTCACCTTCACTCATTGTCCCTGTCTGTGTGTCAGGTATAAGGGTTTTATTAAAGACTGCCCCAGTGGTCAACTGGACTCCTCTGGCTTTCAGAAGATCTACAAGCAGTTCTTCCCCTTCGGTGATCCAACCAAATTTGCCACATTTGTCTTCAATGTCTTTGACGAGAACAAGGTAACAACTCAAATAGCTGAAACAAGTCAGTAATAGGAGAACTTAGTCTGCTGGGGATTTTTAAAGTAGCTGTTTAGCAAGTAAATGTTATGATTTAATTTGTTATCTTCTTTTCTGAGTTGGAAAATTATCACCACTTGAATCTGTCCCTGAAGAGTTGTTTGGCTGAATAGCAAAATAGAGTGTGTAAACACTCCATTCACTTTCATTTACTCAGTGACAGGAACATTATGTCTTTCTATTTTTGTTGTAGATATGCAGCTTCAACACATTTGCAGAATAATGTGTTTTTTATGTCTTCGACATATTTGCTGTTTGTTTGAGTTTAAGCAAAAGAATATTTGTGTGTGTGTGTGTGTGTGTGTGTGTGTGTGTGTGTGTGTGTGTGTGTGTGTGGTGTGTGTGTGTGTGTTCATGTTCTTTCATAATGCACAATGTTCATAGACACTTAAAACAAGCTTATAAATCATACAGAATAATTATGTATTTTGAAGATGTAAAAATGCTGATTGTTTCTTGTAAGAGATACAATATGCAGTTTATATAATTTCAAGAGCAATATATCTTTAGAAAGTCTTCCTAAGAATGGCAAACCAGTGTGTGTGTGTCAGTCAGACAGTGCAGATCTAGTGCCCCTGCAGAGTATTCTCAGATGATTGTAGATTCTGAGCAGGACTGTCTGCTACAATCACATCTTTAGACACACTTCTGAATCGCTGTCAAAATGACAATAGCAATATGTGAAAGCCTCTTGAAGATGGCACTGAACACAGGTGAGATAACAGCCCTCACTGCTGTTTATGTGTTTAACTGCAGGGCTTTTTTGCTGTGTCATTCTGCAGTTGTTTTCATTCTTTGCTCTTTCTTTTTTATCATGTGTGAGATTGTAACGAATGAATATAACATTAAATTTTGACTTCTTTTTAGACTTTATCTGTCAGTCCTCACACTGTCTTTCTGTTATGTGTCCACAGGATGGACGCATTGAGTTCTCAGAGTTTATTCAAGCTCTGTCTGTCACATCAAGAGGAACACTGGATGAAAAACTCAGATGTAAGAACAGAATTACTTTCATACCTCTCATAATGACAGCCATACCTCTTAGAGCTGTTGTTTCTGCGTCAGAGAGGTGTCCAATTCTGTCTTAGATCCTATTTGTGTCTTAAAGTTGGCATGAAATCAAAATGTATAAACGTTTATATGTTTATAGTAGTGCTTGTTAAAAACGATGTATCTGTGCACTTCATTATTTTGTAAAAAATAATAATAATTTGGCCTTATAATGTTATATAAACCTTTCACCCACCTCAAAAGGACTTTTTGTCTTTTGTGGTCACATGGAATGCCTTTAGGGCGTGGCTATCAATCCTTTAGGGAGTGGCTATCAGTTCGTTTCTGCACTGGGTTTGCAGGTGGCAGGTTTTCGTCATCACCTGACATCTAAAAAGGATGTCAGTGGCGATTCTGGTAAACAGTAATCCTCCACAACTGTGCAAACTGGCATTCAAATCTTCCTTTGTTTTGTTAGCAAAGCCCATCTTCCAACGATCCAATCAGTTCCCAGAGGATGAAATCAAGCACTGCCCTACATTTTTTTCTCATTTCAAAAACCGTTTCAGTTGGAAGTACATCACTATATGGGAAAAAATGACCTTAATTACTGTTTCATGCCAACTTTAAGTTAATAAAAACACAACTTTTCTGTTAATATACACTCAAGCATCAGCTCTTCTTTTCACAATCTCTGAAATTATATATAATATAACATATAAAAAAACGTGCTGGATAAGTTGGCGGTTCATTCCGCTGTGGCGACCCCGGATTAATAAAGGGACTAAGCCGAAAAGAAAATGAATGAATAACATATAATATTATATATGTTATTATAATTATTGGAACTGGTCACTTTAGACCAGAGATGCCCAAAGTAGGGCCCGCGGGCCAAACTTGGCCCATTGTAACCTTTGATTTGGCCCACCATCCCATCTGAGAAGAGAGTGAGAATGATGGAGAGGGTTGGGCCAAATGCCTTTAACACAGGGATCGTCATTTCTAATTTGATGTAACCTTTTTTTGTTTGTTTGTTTTATTTCTGAGCTCCAAAAAAAACCCACTGAAATTAAATGTTTCTATTGAATGAATCAGATTTTTTTTAATTTACAGTAAATAATGTCACTCGATGGATAGAGAACTATGCAGAAGACTATGCAAAAACTACTGTAATTCTGTTATAAATTAGATTGTTTTTTGTTTTTACTTTAATAAGTTCAAAGCGACACAGTGGCGCAGTAGGTAGTGCTGTCGCCTCACAGCAAGAAGGTCACTGGGTCGCAGGTTCGAACCTCGGCTGGGTCAGTTGGCGTTTCAGTTTGCATGTTCTCCCTGTGTCTGCGTGGGTGCGCGTGGGTGCTCCGGTTTCCCCCACAGTCCAAAGACATGCAGTACAGGTGAATTGGGTAGGCTAAATTGTCCGTAGTGTATGAGTGTGGATGAGTGTGTGGATGTTTCCCAGAGATGGGTTGTAGCTGGAAGTGCATCCGCAGCGTAAAAATGTGCTGAAAAAGTTGGCGGTTCATTTCGCTGTGGCATCCCCAGATTAATAAAGGGACTAAGCTGACAAGAAAATGAATGAATGTAATAAGTTCATAATAAAATGTAATGTATGCTGTATTAGTTAATATAAAGCAACATTTTCTAGTCATTTTTAAATATTATTAAATAAATTAAGAAATTACCCATGGCATATTTACGTCCGGCCCACTAGCCTCAATCAAGTATGATTTTTGGCCTTTCATAAGAAAAAGTTTGGGCACCCCTGCTATAGACTCTGGCTTTCTGCAAGTCTGTTCGTCTCTGATTGGACAGATGGCACAGTTTGTATTGTGATTGGTCAACCATTTACAATGTGGGTTGGAAATAAAACATCTAAGACAATGCCAGAATTTCAGAGGCTTCCTCAGTATTTGTAAACAATGATATACAGTTGAAGTCAGAATTATTAGCCCCCCTGAATTATTAGCACCCCTGTTTATTATTTTTCCCAATTTCTGATTAACAGAGAGAAGATTTTTTTCAACACATTTCTAATCATAATAGTTTTAATAACTCATTTCTAATAACTGATGTATTTTATCTTTGCAATGATGACAGTAAATAATATTTGACTAGATATTTTTCAAGACACTTCTATACAGCTTAAAGAGACATTTAAAGGCTTAACTAGGTTAATTAGGTTAACTAGGCAGGTTAAGGTAATTAGGCAAGTTATTGTATAACGATGGTTTGTTCTGTAGACTATCGAAAAAAAATGTAAAAAATTAAAAACTGCTTCTATTCTAGCCGAAATAAAACAAATAAGACTTTCTTCAGAAGAAAAAACATTATCAGACATACTGTGAAAATCTCCTTGCTCTGTTAAACATAATTTAGGAAATATTTAAAAAAGAAAAAAAATTCAAAAGGGGGCTAATAATTCTGACTTCAACTTTATATGGTAACAATAGCATTATTTTTTGGGAATCAATCGAGCCCAAGCCAATTAACTTACATCATAAAAACTTGATTAGTACATTTCAGCATCTTCTTGACATGTCAACAACACAATCCAAACTCTTCAGGGCTTCAGCCAGAACTACAGTGGTTTAAAAGTAAACTGGAATTGCTGACGACACATTTCAGGCAGTTTAGAATCAATTCTATCTTTTGGGAAAAAGCATTGAACAGCACTGCAAAATGCACTTTGATCTTTTTTTACTTTTCAGACCTTCTACATTTCCAAACAGTTATACTTAAAAGGTGATATCTGAAAAAACATAATGAGGCCATCTATGGCAGTTCTTAGCACTACTCTATGATCAGAATTTTTTTCCACTGTGTTTTATTTTATCTTCATGATTAATAAAAGCTTGAGCATGTCAAATAAAATGTAGAAAAGTCCAACAGTATTTTTCTAATGAGAAGTGTACACCGCTATTTTCAGCTCTTTTGAAGATGAGTTTTCTAAATGCGCTTGTTTGTTATTGCTGTCACAGGGGCCTTTAAACTTTACGATCTTGATAATGATGGCTACATAACTCGCGATGAGATGCTGAACATCGTGGACGCCATCTACCAGATGGTGGTGAGTCATTTGCTTCTCTCTGAAGCGTAACTTTGTATTCCTATTGAGTTAATGAAAGTGCTTTCTTGGAAGGCCAGCGTGGAGTTTATTGTAAGCTCTAAAAGTTGAATTTGAGGGTCTGTCAGATTGATAAACAGACTGCGGTGACTACCTCCACAAAGAACATATTTTGAAGAAAGCTGGAAACCTGTATTGACTTCCATAGTATTTGTTTTTTCCACTATGTATATCAATGATTACAGGTTTTCAGTTTTCTTCAAAATATATTCTTTAGTGTTCAACAGAAGAAAAAAACTCATAATGGTTCATAACCACTCGAAGGTCAGTAAATATGAGTACATTTTCATTTTTGAAGTAAACTACCCTTTTTCATTTATTGTGTGTTTTTGATTACATGAGATGCTTTCCTGCTGTTCTTGATACGTTATCATCCATTCATTTGTACGAGGACAGACATTTGCAGTACATTTTTAAAAATGTAAATCATAAAAATATAAAAAATATAAAAGCAAAAAATATTTTATTTGTGTCTTTGTTTTGTTTTGTTTTGTTTTGTTTTGTTTTGTTTTGTTTTGTTTTGTTTTGTTTTGTTAACCAAATGTTTAGAAGAGTATGGAAAACATCAATAGTGAAATATATATTCAAACCTAATTGTTTTGATTCCTTGCTGTATTTTTTTCTTTTTTCAGTCGCTAACAAGCGTTTGTCCTACCAGTTGTCACATTTTCAAAACACAATTTTCACAGCATCTGTCTTTTGTGGCCATAACATTCACACATTTCATGTTTTTTCACCCAATCTGTAGGCAGTAAACATCATTTCCACAAAACTTACATTTTCCTAAAAGACAAGCTGTACCTCCCAACAAAATAATGGATTGTTTTTGTAGTATTTACGAATGTTAACACACAACATCCCACAATGTCAAAAACAATATTCCAAACCTTAGATACCGTATAAAAACCCTCTGCTTCTGCAATGATATCAGTTAACAATATCAATATCAAAAATATGTCCAACTACAGCTGATTCAAGTTTGGCTTAGACTCTTCTAATGGCAGGGGTTATTTTTTTCTCTTACATTTACACTTATACAGTAAAAGGAGGAGTTTGAGGAGTGATGTTGATGAAAACAAGCGCCCTAACCTAAATTTTTTCCTTTTTTTTAGATCCCCTCTTTTTATCTGGGCGTTTTGCTGTTGTTTTTCTGTTGTTCAGAATGCTATTGTGTGTTTCATGGATATTTTGTTCACTGTAAGCAATACTGTAAACCTGTTTCTGTTGTATCATACCATGTTTCTACTGTACCTCCGCTAGTACACAGTAAAGAAAAAAAACATGTTTGCTTTTTACTGGAATGCTTTTGAATATGAACATTACTGTGCTTGTGGACGTACAGTTCCCAACCAAGAAATTTAGTGTCAAAATGGTGGATTGCATGTTTTGCATGGAAATACCTGTGAAAATGAAACACAAAAGTCTCTGCAGTTTTTGTGATGTCAATAATAGCCAGTATTTTGAAACCTGGTGTACTTTGATTGACTGCATGTACCTTTTGAAGTGAAAATACGTGTTATTCCTTGACAGAATCATTTCATTTTGAGTCAGATTTCCAGTGTTTTGTTAAAGTTAGTGTGTGCAGAGAAAGATGTGTTCTATTTTGAAATGAAGAGTTACTTTATATTTAACAAAATGGTTAATATATAGTAACTGGCAGCTATATATAGTATATAGTAATATGTAGTTTATAGCATTATAGTAGTATATAAATATATAGTAATGCCGGCAGCTAGCTCTCTGCAACTCTCACGTGGTTGCCCACTGAAGCCTAGCAGGGCTGCGCCCGATCAGTACCTGGATGGGATTACATGTTAGTGAGGCCAGCAGGGGGCGCTCAACCTGCGCTCTGTGTGGGTCCTAACACCCCAGTATATTGATGGGGACTCTATACTGCTCAGTGAGCGCCGTCTTTCAGATGAGACGTTAAACCGAGGTCCTGACTCTCTGTGGTCGTTAAAAATCCCAGGATGTCCTGGCCTTCTAACCATCTCCATATGATAATTAGGTTGTCTCCTCTCCATCAATCAGCTGGTGTGTGGTGTGTGGTCTGGCACAATATGGCTGCTGTCGTGTCATCCAGGTGGATGCTGCACACTGGTGGTGGATGAGGAGATTTCCCTAAAAAATATGTAAAGCGATTTGAGTGTCAAGAAAAAAGCTATATAAAATGTAAGGAATTATTATTATTATTATTTATTTATTTATTTTTTAGAAGAAAATTATCCATTTGGCCAATTGTGTTTTGTATGTGTGAGTCTGTGTTAAGAGTTAAGAAAAAGTATCTAAAGTATGGGTATAAGTGCTTGTTAGCAATTGGAAAAAAAACTGATTAACAATAAATCTTATTTTTGACTCAGTTGCCTGGAGAACACACACAAAGTTTTTGGTTTAATGTGTGCTAAAATGATAGTTCTCTTTGTTTTCCACATAAACATGATAACTCCTTGCTGGTAGACAGGAATTGTTATTCACAGATGATTTGTTTCTGACAGTAGTTGTTTCTTATCACAGTATGAGAGGTCAGGTTTGAATGCACAGTATATCTCAGGAATTGATGTCTTTGTTTATTTCTTGCAGGGGAACACAGTGGAGTTACCTGAAGAGGAAAACACACCAGAAAAAAGAGTTGATCGCATTTTTGCTATGATGGATAAGGTGAATTCTGTGTATATTCGTCTATGTGCCCTTCACTTCCTCTTTATTATCACTTTACTAGAAATAGTTGTTTATTTAAAAATAAGTAAGGGTAATGTACTGCATTTACAGTGAATTGCAAAAAGTTTCAGAGAGTGTTTGATCATTGTTTAGCAACCCAATCCCTTGATCCAATACTACTGAATATTCATAGCTATTCTGTAGGTTCAGTAAAATAAAATGGCTTCTTTCTGCTGTGATTGTCACGAAGTGCTTCAGCAGGTACTAGAAACACAGAAGTAAAGCCAGATGAAAGATGCAAAATTGAAGCTCTATCTAGTGGCCCTCGCAAAGCTTTGATAGAAGAGCCTTTGAAGGAACACAGCTCTAGAGAGAAAGAAAAGATCTAAATACAGCATAAAGACTCTCCCTACCTGACTCTCTCCATGTTCCTTCAATAACTGCATGTGCTTAATGAAGAGTGTGCGTCTGGAACTGTGAAATGTCTTGTTTTTGTCAACAGAATGCAGATGGGATGTTGACTTTACAGGAGTTTCAGGAGGGCTCTAAGGCTGACCCATCTATTGTACAGGCACTGTCCCTTTATGACGGACTGGTTTAGGACCATCTCAAAGTGACATTCAGTGAGTCCATTTTCCCATCGTCCGATAACAGCAATATACAATAGTGACTACAATTACATTTCTAAATGGACAAAATCTGTCTTATTTTATAGTCATTTAAAGACTAATATAGTATTCATTGTTTATTTATAGACTGATATACAGTTGAAGTCAGGATTATTAGCCCCCCTGTTAATTGTTTACCCCATTTTCTGTTTAATGGGGAGAAGACATTTTTAAACATTATAGTTTTAACAACTCATTTCTATTAACTGATTTATTTT
Organism: Danio kyathit; assembly: GCA_903798195.1. Taxonomy (NCBI): domain Eukaryota; kingdom Metazoa; phylum Chordata; class Actinopteri; order Cypriniformes; family Danionidae; genus Danio; species Danio kyathit. The sequence continues at coordinate 39,229,003 of LR812523.1, read as the reverse complement.
ATCTTTGCCATGATGACAGTAATAATATTAAAATAAAATAATATTTGACTAGATATTTTTCAAGACACTTCTATACAGCTTAAAGAGACATTTAAAGGCTTAACTAGGTTAATTAGGTTAACTAGGCAGGTTAGAGTAATTAGGCAAGTTATTGTATAACGATGGTTTGTTCTGTAGACTATCGAAAAATAAATATAGCTTAAAGGGGCTAATAATTTTGTCCTTAAAATGGTGTTTAAAAAATGTAAAACTTATTTTATTCTAGCTGAAATAAAACAAATAAGACTTTCTTCAGAAGAAAAAAATATTATCAGACATACTGTGAAAATTTCTTTGCTCTGTTAAACATAATTTGGGAAATATTTAAAAAAGAAAAAAAAAATCAAAGGGGGGCTAATAATTCTGACTTTAACTGCAGTATTAAGTGGTCATTTATAGACTAATATTTAGTACTATAATGTGTAGAAAAGAAAATCAGCTGTAACTTACTGTAAGGTACAGTAGGTGATCTGCCAGAATGCTAACGTTAGCATAATTTAGAAAATTTACATCCCTCCCCCGTCGTCCAAAGCCACACCTCCTTAACTCATGAACGTGCAAACACGCACCGAATAGATGATGATCTGATGACGATAGACAACCTTATATAACACTAGATCATGTCATTCACCAGTTAGAAAACTCTATGGAGACACACTTTGTCCAGCGTAGTTATATTTACCCCAAAACTGGCATTGGGGTAAAGTTGGTTTTATATTTGCACATTTGGACTTTCTCCTTAATGATATCATTTCAGAGAAGTGTTGTTTGCAAATTCTAAATAGTGAAATCATATCATCAGCCAATGACTATAATAATACAACATTGTTCACAGTCAGTTAAGTCATACCTACAGGTTATTTCAGACCCAATATTCAAAGTACTGTCAGAGTGGGAGCCTGTCTGTTCAAAAATGAAGGAATGTGCGAATATAAATCAAACTTCACCTCAGTAAAGCTGGTTAGGCGGAGGAGTGCTATTTACTTACGTTTTGTTATTTAATTAAATAAAAATCAGATCAGAAAAAAAGGAGTGCTAAAAACAGAAATATCCTGTCATCTTTTTACATTATGCTTACGTTACTCAGACAGCAAGTGACTTTTCATTTTCAGTTGTGCTCGCTGTTCCTCGTACGTCGCTTGTTTTCAACTCCTTATTCACTTGAACAACTAAATGAATGCTTATGTCTATTTAACTGACTTTATTATTGATGCTGTAAAAGGTACTCCATGAACTTGAAAACTCAATCTGTCAATCAAAGTTTTCAGTGGCTGAAAAACACCTCCATGCATATAAACCCATTCATAAACAAGAATCTACATAAGCTTTGCATGGCTAAGATAATTTTAAAACATACTTGTCTTGTACATGTTTAGCCACAGTGTCCAGTGTTGCCAGATATAGCTGACTTTTTCCAGCCCAAAAGCTGTCCAAAACCTGCCCAAACACACAAAAAAACGCCCAAAATATTAATATTTTATTTGATTTTAATAGATTTAAATCGAAATTAATCAAGTTTCTTTAACTGTCATAATTGTAACCACACAGCAAACAACAACAGCAGTCACAGAACCACAACATAACCGGATCACATTGAAACACTGCCGCCTCTCACCCACACACTTCACTTAATGTTGTGTAGATTACACTACCTATTAGAGTATCTTGTACTTTCGAAATGGAGTATAAATTCATCCTATTTGGTGTTTTAAATTCTTTTGAACATAATTAGGTGCTGCTTGTCAAGCAGACAATGCTTCTATGTTTGTTCTTGCTGTCAATTGCGAAAAAAATGATCGATAAGTGTTATGATAAACCGATGTGAGTTTAACTGCAGGCGCTGCGTGATCCGTGTGCATGCGAAGGGGAGATTTTGATACAGCTTTCCTTCACCTTCTCTTGTGGTTGGGCCCACGTGGTTTGTGCTATGTACTGGTCACTACTAACTGAATTGAGTAGGAGCACACAGTTATGTTTTGTTAAATAAGTTGCATATAAAATTTACGTTTCAAAACCACACAAATTTTGTCAACCCGCCACTGCCATTTTTTACCCGCACAATCAATTTCAAAACCGCCCAATCTGGCAACACTGACGGTGTCATCCTTCTGATCATGGTTTTGAACTGCGTAACGTCATTTCCCTCCAGCATACAAAAGTAAATCAAATATTGATTCAGGATTTAGAAAAGTTCTGATTCTGCATTTTTGGCAGAAGACCTTTGACAGACAGACAGACAGTTTAAGTTACCTGTCTTAATATAGTATTCATTGTTTATTCATAGACTGATATACAGTTGAAGTCAGGATTATTAGCCCCCCTGTTAATTGTTTACCCCATTTTCTGTTTAATGGAGAGAAGACATTTTTAAACATTATAGTTTTAATAACTCATTTCTATTAACTGATTTATTTTATCTTTGCCATGATGACAGTAATAATATTAAAATAAAATAATATTTGACTAGATATTTTTCAAGACACTTCTATACAGCTTAAAGAGACATTTAAAGGCTTAACTTGGTTAATTAGGTTAACTAGGCAGGTTAGAGTAATTAGGCAAGATATTGTATAACGATGGTTTGTTCTGTAGACTGTTGAAAAATAAATATAGCTTAAAGGGGCTAATAATTTTGTCCTTAAAATAGTGTTTAAAAAATTTATAAATATAAAATTTACGTTTCAAAACCACACAAATTTTGTCAACCCGCCACTGCCATTTTTTACCCGCACAATCAATTTCAAAACCGCCCAATCTGGCAACACTGACGGTGTCATCCTTCTGATCATGGTTTTGAACTGCGTAACGTCATTTCCCTCCAGCATACAAAAGTAAATCAAATATTGATTCAGGATTTAGAAAAGTTCTGATTCTGCATTTTTGGCAGAAGACCTTTGACAGACAGACAGACAGACAGTTTGAGTTACCTGTCTTAATTGAGTTATTTGTCGACCCGACAATTTTTAACTGGACGTAAAGTTTTTAGTCTTATACCTGACCCAGAATATAAAAATACATATAAATACTTTTAGATCATTTACTTTAATCATTACTATCAGAATGGGGAGAGACTTTCAACCAGCACAACAAAAAATGTTTCTGAAGAAAATCACCTACTGCACCTTTAATAGAAACTGAATATTTTTCAATTATTATTTTAAACCCATTTATAATATTAATTGTAAGCCTGGACCACTTGTTGTTGTATAGTAATGTACATTAGTGTATACTAAGAACTTAAATTCACTTACATTTACTCTCTATTTACTCCAGGTCTTTATGAGTTTCATTTTTCAAACAAGATATTTTGATATTGTCCTATCATAACAAACCATACATTGATGGAAAGCTTATTTTTAGTCAGGATATATAATTCTCAATTTAAAAAAAAATCACATTTAGGTAACACTTTATTTTGATGGTCTATTTGAGTATTAGTAGACTGTCTGCTTAATGTCTGTTGATACTGCTCCTTCAACAGACATTTAACTGACTAGAAGAAACTTTGCAAGTACATGTCAACTTACACTAACCCCAACCCCAACAGTCTACTTATAATCTCATAAGAATTAGTTGGCATATAGATGCAATGTAACTTAAATTCAACAAACGGACCATCAAAATAAAGTGTGACCCACATTTATGACATGGTTATGGCATCCAGGGTTGCATTTTTTCATATTAATACTATAGTAAAAAATGTAAACTTATACAAGAAACCATATAGATGTTCCGCTAATGAGAATATTCATTTTAGATGCATCAATGGCATCTAAAATAATGCCATAACCTCTGTTATAGTTAAAACTAGGCCTTTGAAATGATTTTGTTTGACAGTTGCATTGATTGTAGTTTCAGATGTTTAAATGTAAACTTTATGTCTTTCGTTGCTGTATATATACAAGGTAATCAATACAACACATTTATGTCATTCTGCTGGCACTGTGAGAGGAAAGCTGACCTGTCACCAATCTCCTGGACATGCCAAAACAGAGGTGCGTTGTGGGAAATGCTCTTGGGAGGCGATCAGCTGTCAATCACTCATCTCCACTGTCACTGGAAAACCAAAATCCTTTGCAGAACTCAATCGGGAAGAACGATGCACACTAAAAGATGGCTTCAGCGCCCTTTTGTGTGAATAAAAAAAGAGACACTCGTATGGACAGTGACTTTGAGGGCATCCACATCAGTGTTATTAAATGTGTATAAGTCATATAATCTAAACACCAATTAGTTAATGGTGTTTGCCATAAGTGATTGAATGGACCTAGCTGGATTTTGGTCTAGACTTCGCTACATGATGAAACAAGATGAAGTTGCAAGCACTGGCATTGAACAACATGTATTTATTTATAGAACATTTATATGTAAATCAGCAGCATTCAACAATAAACAACTTATCAGTAGGCCTTATAAATCCCATGCTTATTCTTCAGAATCAGTAGTTAAACTTCAATAGCCCCGACGTATTATTATATGAGACTGTATCTGCTGACATGCTTGACCCACAGGCAGTCTCACTGTGCACTTTGTGATGTAGAATGCAACTTTTCGACAGTATTACATATGACTGTTGTGATGGTGTGGGCGTAAATGTGATGCATTCAACACTCATCTTGTACCAGTAGCAAATATATATAACAAGCTCCGCACATGCCCACAGTATTCGAAAATCTGCACATTGTTGGCATATTTATATTTCTGGTAATGTTGGAAGGGTGTGGATAAAATGACACTGCTTTTAAATTAACAACTGTCATGTTATTTTTTTTGAAGCCCAACATTTTGTCTTTCAAATATTGTCATCTATTAATGTTACATGGTCTGTCTGCTGTCCACTTACAAAATGCACTGTTGAGTTTGTCTTCATGTCACCCAGACACTGCAGTAGATGAAATATTGTGGTTATGGGGTAACAATAATGCAGTATAATCCTAATGGGCTCTCTTAAATAAAAACATTTTTTAAAGAAAATACCTCGCTTGTATTTTTTGAGTGTGTCTGTTGTTTGTGTCTCAATCAGGGAGTAAAAGCACAATCTTATTATGGAAAAGGGGCGGAGCACAGCAGCTCATTTGCATTTGAAATGGCACATGAAAAACAGCATGTTTTATGTTAATACAGTATGGTATAATAAATTGTCTGTGAGGGATTTTGAGTGGAGACTTAACAAGCACATTCCTGGAACACCTGAGACTACAATTTATGAACAGGGCAAAATGGGACTCCTTTAAAATGATTTAAAATATGACAAAACCATTTTAAACCACAATATAGCTGCAAGCAGCAATTATCGGGGTCAAGCAGTCCAGCAGCCACATCATAAACAAGGACAGCAACAAGTTACAGAGCAACTGGAAAACTCTACAACTTTTTGGCATCATGGTCTGAGCCAAATTTGGTGGAAATTGGGTTAACATGCCATCACATTTGTCGCTGCAGTAAACAAAAAAACGTTACACCCGTTACATCAGCCAAACGATGTAGAAGGAGTTCGGAAAAGTACGTTTTTGACTTAAGGCTAGATGGCGGCCAGGAAGTTCAGTTAATTAAGGCATAATTGGTATGGATATTCTCTGGACAACCAAAGAAATCTATCAAGACAGAGGTGACAAAACTTTTTGAGCACCTTCAGGGCACAGTCCCGAAGACACATACCGACTTTCATAACAATTCAACAATGCGTCCGTAAAATATAGCAATTTTTGACATAATTCAAAATGGTCGACGGCCAAAATGGCTGACCTGGGAAACAAAGGGTTGAGAAGTTTTAAGCAAATAAAAGCCCTTTTTTGTATCTCCAGACCACTAGGGCACAGTGTGCCGAAACAAAAAAGTTTGTTCAAGTAGGTATTGCAAAAAAATCAAAATAGCGAAACTATTTTTATGATGGAATATGACGTCATAGGATGCGTTTGAATTGACTTGAGTCAAGAAATCAGAAAAAAGAATTTTGATTGTAGCCCATTCGGTTAAAAAGTTAAAAAAAGATAAACATAAGTAAAACTTTGGACAAGTGGTGGCGCTAGAGAATTTGAGTTAGAGAGTCCAAATTTGTTGTGGTTGAAGATCAGACTGTCCTCTATCAGTGTGCCAAAGTTTGGTTTGTTCTCCCCGTGTTCTCGCGCAGGTTTCCTCTGGGTGCTTTGGTTTCCCCCACAGTCCAAAGACATGCGGTACAGGTGAATTGAATAAACTAAATTGGACATAGTGTATGAATGTGTGTGTAAATGAGTGTGTATGGGTGTTTCCCAGTACTGGGTTGCAGTTGGAAGGGCATCAGCTGTGTAAATCATATGGTGGATAAGTTATTGGTTCATTCCTCTGTGGCGACATCTGAAATGGAGACTAAGCCGAAGGAAAATGTATGACTGAATGAGTTACACATATTTAAAAATCTTGAAAATGAAAATAAAAAACAACTGCATAAGTCATTGGGCCTTGAAATGTTGTTGTGGACAATGGGAGGCAATTTACAGCAAATTACAGCTACTAACCACCACCTTATGCTTTAAAATAGCAGGTAATTGAGTGTCTCGTTTGTGTGCGGAGAGAGAGAATCAACACAATGTGTGATCGATCTGAAGAGAATGTAACTTCAGTTGGTCTGAACATTCATTTTAACATTACAATCTTCGTGCCATTTTCCATAATAATACAATGTAGCACAAATGTCTTCAGCATTGATCATCAGAAATTGAACAACTCATTTTCTACTCAGTCTAATCTGTGTAGTATGACTGAGTTAAAAGACTGAGAATATATCCTGGTTGTTATCTTCAATCGTCTGTCCTCATTCTCCACACTTCAATTGAAACCAGTGTAATGGACAAGCCGTATAGAGAAGATTTTATTTCCAGGCTGAAAGGACCAAACATGGAGATGGAAAAGTTGAAGCTGGCAGACAGAATCACACCGCTTGCATAACACAATACTGCAATAGTGCAATACTGGCATTGTTGAATCAGTTCAACCAACCGGTTTCTGCTCATGGAAAATATCCGTCTAATGAATATTGGTAGCTGGAACAGAAAATAAAAGGCACTAGAAAACGGAAAATAAATTGGACTTTTTATTATTTGGTCTGGCCGATTCTACATATTTTGCATTAAATCAAAATGTATCGGGTTATTTGGTGATCTCATAAAATGTATCATGACTTCAGTACAAACACTGCTGCCGCCTGTTGGAGCTCCTTCCACCCATACCTGAACTATGCGGACTGATTATTCCAGATATCTACACTTTTTGCTATCTGTTCTGGGCTCAGCTATACCTCACCTGACAGTCCATCAATTTTAATGGGCTGGCTGGGCTCAGATGCCCTCGGCTGTGGAATGTAGGGTCACCTCGCTCCTGTCGTGTCATGCCTCGGTGGACATGATGTTAACAGCAGGTGGTAGATATCAGTTGGCCTTGGTGGGACTGTTTTGTGTTTACATGCAGTAGTGACACTATCTCTGTTCAACAGATGCACAGCGTTTTTACTAAGACTCCTCCCTGAATACTGCTTATACAATATATACATTTATTGTGTTTAAACTCTCACAGTAATTTAGTCATCTTGTCATTATTCTGCTTCACTCTGTTATTATCTACACATTTAACTGCCTTAAACCATTTAGTAGGCTAATTCTATCTAATTAAAAAACTTTTAAATAATAGATGTTTGTTGGCATTGATGGTTCCATGAAGAACCTTTAACATCTGTCTTATTCCACAAAAGTTTCTCTATGCTGGAATAAAGGCTCATTAGTCAAAATGATCTTCACAAATATGAATAAGTAGCTCTTAGAAAAGCAAAGCCAAAAATGCTCTTTCACTGTGAAAATGCATAGATTTATCACAAATTTGCTGTTTTTTTAAAGTTTTTTTTTAAACAAAGAAGAGAGAACAAGACATAGGCCTAGTAGCTTTTTCCAGACGTCTCCGTTTTCCAGTTTTAGGTGTCCTGTGCCTAAATTTAGCTGGATCTGTGCATGGAAAAACAAGTTTTTACAGCTCACAGTTACACTCACATACATACATGCACTGGCTGACATGGCATAGTCAGCCAGGCGGTTGGACGGACGAAGGAACAGACAGATAAATAATGTTGTGATTAGGCATGAGCCGGTATATGATTCTGATGGTATGATAACCTTAAAAAAAACATAAAATGTCACAGTTTTACGGTATTGTGATTACTGCTCTAAAATATGTTCTTTTTAAATGTCTGGGGAAAAAACAAACACCTTTTTACCCCTTTAAACACAAAATATTTTATTTTGAGAAACATTTATAATATTTTGAAATGGTAAACATGTTGACTTCTGCTGTCTTCATTAGTTTCAAAAACACAGATTTCTTTACATTTTGAAATGGCATCTTTGATATCGTTTCTGCTGGAGATACTGTTGTCCTAAAAAACAAAAAAATAAATAAAATAAATTGTACATATATATACTGTGAGAACGGTATTACAGAAAACTTTGGTGATTTTAAAATCTTGACTTTTCCAAACCGAGGTATACCTTGAAAACGATTATCGTTCCATGCCTAGTTGTGATCCATTTTACCAACAGAGGTGTCCCAGAGCAATCCTGATTGCATACTGTCCACCACCTAGACCTACTGTAACTACGAAAAACTGAACCTGGAAAGGAGCTGCCTATATATACCATCAAATGGCCATTTGTGAACTAACTAATTTTACTGTTTGTATGTGCTGTAATCTAAACAGTGAGTGGGATTATTTTGCACACAATTTTAAACATTTAAAACAGTCTCAGCCGTTCAAAATTTAGACACTAGCTTAACTAAAACACACTTCCATGTGAACTAATTATGTATAAATTATCAGCTAAATATTTACAGTTTAAAATTAGCCATTGATTTTTCTAAAGCATTAAGATATAATTGAAAAGTTGCTATTCAGAAAATGTTAAAATAATTGTTAAATACAGTTTTCATTCATCCATTCATTTTCTTTTCGGCTTAGTCCCTTAATCATCAGAGGTCGCCACAGCGGAATAAACCGCCAATTTATCCAGCATATGTTTCACGCAGTGGATGCCATTCAGGCTGCAACGCAGTACTGGGAAACATCCACACACACACTAATTCACACTCATACACTAAGGCCGACTTAGTTTATCCCTGTAGCGCATGTCTTTGGACTGTGGGGGAAACCGGAGCACCCAGAGGAAACCCACGCGAACACGGTAAGAACATGCAAACTCCGCACAGAAATGCCAACTGTCGTGACTCGAACCAGTGACCTTCTTGCTGTGAGGGGACAGTGCTAACCACTGAGCTGCCCTAAATACAGTTTCATCGTTATCACTTTCATTTTTAATTAAAATCGTTATCTTATTTTTATTATTTATTATATTCCACTTTTATTTTGCAGTCAAGCATTTGTAAGCATATTATTAATCATAATTAACTAAACTTAATTTAAACGTCTTAAACCACAATAATAAAATATAATTTAAAACCATATATGACATACTAGTTACTACTTTATGGATTAGCTAGTATAACAGGCTTTACTAAAAACAATAGTCCAGCACAGTCCAGCAGTCGTTTATTACTGAATTGCTCAGTTTGTTGACATAGTACGCCCCCTGGTGGCCATCAAACGAGCCACCCCACACAAACAACATCTACTTGAATTTAACTCGAATAGTATGTTACAGCATCTATAAGCATATGTTACATGCATAAAAGCAAAGTAACTTATAAAAACAAAGGTAAAAAGTAATTTTGCATTCAGTATTTGTGAACTGCAAACTCGTTCATTGCCATGTTTAGAAAAGTGACAGGCGGTGGACACTCCCCCTGACTTCCGCCCGCTCGTGTCAAATTGCTCTTCCCGCAACTTCCTGTCGCTGTAATTCCTCATTGCTAACGGAGGCTCCCTATTAGCCTAGCCAGCTAACTCCACAGAAAAAAAACTACAAAAAAACAACAATAAACCTGCTTTAAATTCACGTATGATGTTACATTCTTGAATAATACAGTCGTAATCCGTGAACGAATAGAGATCGATTAAATTGTCTGAGTTAAAGCGGTTCCCTTAGATTTATACTGTACATAATAATGCTAGCGTGGGACTCTAGATGTTTAATTAATGGCAGCTAACTGGGAGCTTTGCTGTATTTTTGTTCTTGGCTAATGTTTTAAATGTCACCCGACAATTCCAGATTGTGACTAAACTGTAAAAACGAAAGTTTCTCTTTTGTAGCGCGATATCGATTTGAGTTGACACCTGTTAGCCTGCGCGGCTAACTAGCGCTCTCCTCACACTGATTCTACTGGAAATGGTGAGTGCTTCTGCACTGCTTTATTTTATTGTATATTCGCTATTGACTTTGGGTTTGTAAGCTATGCTAGTATTAAATGGCTGCTTGGCCTGTTATTGAGATTGACTTGATAAAATACTTTTACAAAAAGTCTGGCCTGCATGCTAGCTGATTTTCTTTGGTAAGTGTGTTTGGAAGACAGACAACTTCATTTCAGTTCCATGTTTTTGTGTAGACTGCAGAGTGCTGTGTTAGCATATCACAATCATACCTTTACAGTGATATTTTGGCTCTACAACAACACAGCATCCACTACAACTACAGCAGCATCTTATGTACGCCACGAAGTAATATAGATGCCATTACTGAAATTCGCTTTATTTCTTTTTGATAGGCATCATCTACTGTATTGTGTAATCGTTGAGTTTTTACTGCTCTCGATCAAACTGAAAAATCCTGATTGATGCTGTGCTAAACGTGTTGTTATGTTGTACTAAAAAACTAACTGCTATTTTTGCTTTTATTTTAACAAAACAAAACAACAGAACACTGACTACAGATCACAACCAGTAAAGTCCTCAACATCACAATTTCAGCATCACAGCATAAACTGCAGCTCAAAAAGAAGACAAACACTATAAAGTAACAATAATAAAAGCATAGACAAATAACCAAAGCTTTATGTTCATCTACAAAGGTTTTGCAAAAAGGTAACGTTACCTGATGTCCTGGGACCTACATACTTATAGAGAAGATCTGATAAATGGCATACATTTTCCCCCCTGGCTTGTGGGTAATATATTCCAATGACATAAGATCAAATACTACTTTATGCCATCCTGATACTGTTGTATACTGTGGTTTATAAGATATCCATATAAGATTTCATCCAATTAAAAATTGTCGGGCCGACATTTCCCATAATTCTGATAAGTAGCCCAAACTGTTTGTTAACAAATGTATATTTGTACGCTCCCTATATTGTTTACTATGCTACTCTGAATATTCGCTCTGAAATAGCATGTAAGTGTGGCTTAGTAGTAAGTGTAATTCCTGCACGCCGCAGGAATTGCTAACTGGCGAATGACATGATCTAGTCGGTTTTCTGCTGTCATGTCACAGTGCACGCATTCATGATTTCAAGAGGCGTGGCTTTGGATGGCAGGGGAGGGACTGTGTTCCAAAAATATTGTGCTAACCGGTTAGCATTTTGGCAGATCACCTCTTGCACCTTTAAATAAAAGACTTAACCTCCTACAAATCTGTACCCAAAAGGCTTTAATATGTATATAATTCCAAGTACGTTCTTTCTTTCTTTTTTTAAATGCAAGCAAATTGTAAACCCTAAATTGGAAATTTGCTGTTAATTTACAAATTAATTCTTTAATCCTGAGGTCATTAAGAATGTAGATGACCTTTTTAGTCAAATATTTAAGATTTCTTGCTTGGGCTGGGCGATTTGGCCTAAAATCTTTTTAACTTTTTAACTGACTTTTTAAATCGATTACGATTAATGAACGATTATTTTTTTATTCGTGCTGCCCACACTCGTCAACGCTACCAAGCCAACCAATCACAGAGCTTCCGCTATGCGTCATTGCGACATGTAGTTACATTATTTGATAGGTCAGCGTCGGCATAAGTCACGGCCAGGGCTATGCGACCGCGTGAAGGCTGCACCAGACTATACGCTGTGCTCGACGCAGAAGTGTAAACAGAGCCGGGTCACGTGACTCCACACGCGGTAGGGGAAAGTACTTGAAAAAATTGACCTGGAAAAATCTGATCGATTACAGGTTCTGAATGTCGATTTTGATTACTTTTCGATTAATTGCCCAGCCCGATTTCTTGCTGAAACCATCGTTCTTGGATATTCACAAAAGGCAATGGCTGCTGTCTGTCACTTTAAGGGTAAAGAGAAAAACACACACCGAGACCAAACAAAATGAATGCCTTTGTTGTCTACATTATGAAGCAAAACAGTTGATCAGTGCAAGAAATTGAACATTATTTACCACATGCTTTAACGTTATTTGTAGAGTCACTTCTTCCAAAGTTGAACTATAATGGAGTGAAGTTTATCATCTGCATGTGTTTTCAAGGCCTGTGACTAAGCATTTTATGAAGCAAACCATTCAGGCAAAATAACTCCTAACACTTCTAGCTTTTAAGAGAGATAAAGACTATTCAATGCTTTTTTACATTTGATTATTTAATTTCTCTACCTTAATACTGTTAGACTCCCTAGAAAATCATAAAGCACAGCCTGTTTTATCTGTATCTTTGCTCAAATGTGTTTATCTGTGCTTGGATTTTGTTAATTTTATTTTATGTAGATGACTTGCCCTACAAAATCTAAAACTATGTCCAACTCCAAATATATTTTTCCAATATGCAATATGAATATTTTAATTCATATGTCCTCATTGCATTGTCAGGAATCACAGGCATTAGTTTAGATTTGCCTGTGCCTTGTTCTTTACTCTCAAAGTTCTAGTAGCCAGTGACTTTCATTTTTATTTTATTTTATTTTATGAATCAATAAGGACTGCAGTTTAGGCAGAGATTCTTTCTTAATGTTCTGCTGGGAAAAAAAGTCACCCATGTCTAATATGGATTAAGGGGTAGTGAATTAACAGCAGGTTGTCATTTTTGAGTGAACTGTCCCTTCAACCTGGTCATTTTATCGGTCGACAGGTAGACGCCCTCATGCGCCCATGGAGAAGGTGGCTTTTGAGGGGTGGCTGGAGTCAGTTTCCACCTCCTTCCTGGTGCTAAGTGACCAGCAGCGCAACCAAACCCTGGACCACCTCATCTCACTGAGCGGTGCCGCCCAGCTGCGACACCTGTCCAATGGCCTGGAAGCACTGCTCAAGCGGGATTTCCTGCGCCTGCTGCCGTTAGAGTTGGCCTTCTACCTGCTGCGCTGGCTGGACCCCCAGACCCTGCTCACCTGCTGTCTAGTGTGCAAGCAGTGGAATAAGGTGATCAATGGCTGTACTGAAGTGTGGCAGAGTGTGTGTCGAGACCTTGGCTGGCGCATCGATGAGTCCATTCAGGACGCTAGACACTGGAAGGGAATATATCTGAAGGCCAAATTGCGCATGAAGCAACTGAGGGAGGAGGATGCGTTTGAAACCAGCTCTCTCATTGGACACAGTGCTCGAGTATATGCTCTTTACTACCGGGATGGGCTCCTCTGCACAGGTGCGTTACCATTAGAACGTCTTTGCTTTGGTGCTGTGTTAAGACCTTTTTTTTGTTTTGTTTTAAAATATTTTTCATTAGGATCGAAGTAGGATGCTGACTGGTTCTATTCATCAGTTAATAGGTTGTTTGCAGTCACGTGGTTCTGGTGACGCGCGAAATTCAGATGGAGGGCAGGAAGTAAAAATCTGAATGGGAGACATAGAGGAAAGTCCATATTTTTGCGATTTATACCATATTTCAATGGAGATATAAATAGAAAATAGCCACATGTGTTGGGCATGATCCTTATATCATCAAGAGGACCGAGTATTCTACTGAACTAAAATATATTTGCCTGTCATTGAGGTGGTAGATAATGTATAAGCTATTACGTTACATGAAAAAATACTATAGTAAATGCTACAGTACTTAGAAGCATACAATAGATAATTACTTGAAATAAACTGTCGTAGTAGTTATATTGTTGCTGTGGTACGACACTACTGTAGTAATAAACATATGCTAGGATTTTTTTGGGATCCGATACCAAAACTCTGAGTATCGACTGATACGGATCCGATCCCGATACTGTGCCGTTTATTTATTTTTATAGCATAATACAGTTTCTGTAGTTCTGGTGATAAACTCAAATAACAGACCCATAGATGACACAATGTGACTAAAAACATGATGCTTGCTGTAAACTAGGCTACATTATTTGAGCATTTGTTATGACATTGATCTGTTGTGGTCCAGCTTATGTTTCCTTTTTTTAATATTAATATTTTTCTTTGAAATCTGCAATAAGCTTCCACTATTGACACTAATTGTTGGTAATAAACATTCCCTTTTCTGTTAATGACAATCCATATTACGACAGTTTCACTTTTATTAATTTAATCAACTACTTTGACCACAATGAGATTTACAAACTATTCACAGCACCTAAAGTATTTGCCTCGGAAGAATAAACTCAGTCGGAAGGATGAGAGAACAGAAACTCATTGTGAGAATAATTTTACAGAGCGGCGCACGTCGCGTCTGCACAGCTGGTGCGTGAATGAAGCGCTTGATGCATCACTGACACACAGCGCGCAGATCTCCTGTATCTACGGACACTTTCAAAACTTTGCAGCACAAAGGGAAGAAATCAGTGCGTTGAGGATATGTCCAATGTATTATTGAGCCTTTTCTAATTTAAAGTTTCAGGTAGGCCTACTTTGTGTGTGAAGAGCAGGTAATAATCCTAATATAGCAGGTAATAAATGCCATCTGCTGATGTAACAGACACAGCGCAACATGATTTAGAAACAGCAATAAACTCCTTGTTGCAGGTCTAAATGAAGCCATTTAATGCAAAATTAAATGCATTTCTTCACTGATTATTTATATTAACAGGAACAAATAGTCTTGGAGAGTTTTTCGTGTTGTCATAATTGTGCCGTGTTTGAATTGTGAATGAATGGAGAATGATTGACAGGCGCGGTGGCGGGAATCGCTGAATTGAACATGAATTTAACCACTTGAATATTCATTTGTACATCACATTAAACTATAGAATGGCTTCAGAACATTTGGGATATAGTAGGCCTACATGACAACTTTCTAGGTAACCTCATAATAGGCTACCTTCATTGCTTTTGTTGGCTTATAAATCACACAGAATATGGCCCACGCGCAAGATCGGATTTGGATCGCTACCAGCTGGCCGATACCTGATCAAGCAAAAATATGTGGTATCAAACCGATATCCAATCCAAGTATCGGGATCGGTTAGAGCTGGACAATAATTCGATATCAATCTATATCGCAACAGATTTTTTTTCAATAACGGTGATATGATTTTTAAACCCATTTCCGGTATTTCGATATAAATTTGCATATATTTTATTATTTATATATGATCGTATACATGTATCACTTGTGACTGAATGAGGTTCAGTGCTCAGCCGTCAGAAAGAGCATGATGATGTACATCACAGACACGCTGCCAGCGCACAGCACAGCAGATGGTTAAGCTTCGTCGCAGAAAGTTTTAGCTACAAAATCAGTGTCCTGAATCCGGGCCGGAGCAAGCTGAACTGGCGCTCTAGGCAAACGGCAATCAGGCCGCCCTCAACCCGAAAGTTAAAAAGATAGTGATCAGTTCGCGGATGAAAGTGAGGACCGGTGTGTTCGCGGACATCACCCTCACTATTCTGCAGCCCTAGGCGGCTGCTTAGGTCGCCTTTATGGACGCTCCGCCCCTGCCCTGAATACAGATGTGAATGAACAAGCTTCCACAAGTAAGAATGCAGACGAAATAGTTGATAAGAGAGGAAAGACTAATGCAGTGGTGTGAAAGTGGTTTGGCTTTTTAAGTTTAGATAAAGGTTTTGGCGCTCTGCAAAATGTGCCGGAATGTGTTGCTGACTAGCAGCAGGAACACATCAAATCTGTTCCACCATTTGAAGCTGTTACTCCTGATAAAACGTACTGCGAGTCAGAAGTTGGGGCATCATAAAAGTTTAAGCCAACCTGTCGCCTCACAATCACCACCATCCACCTCCTCCATGTAGGATTTGAATCAAACTTCGCTTATCAACACGTGCATATACACTCATAAATTACTCGCATATAAACCTATACTATTGAATGTTTAAAAAAGGTATGAAACTTGCGCATATAGCCTACATATAAACTTGATGCATGCTGGATCCTTGCATATACTCCCACATTACACACGCACATACATAAAAAGCCGATCCTTGCATATACTCGCTAAAATATTAGTCTATATAAAATATATAAGAAATAGTTTTATGTTAAACCTTTTGATTTATTTCGGTAATCATACACAAATATATATAAACAGAGAACCCTTAAAGGACATTCAAGATGAAAAGCAACCAGAACTATGAATATACTCAAACAACTCTTTTTCTATTGCAGATATTAATGTAACCTATACTCTTTTTGATTGTTTTTATTATTATAATTATTATTGTTTTTTTTAATGACGTGTATGTCATAATTGTAAGATTTTGGTATTATTTTATTTGTTAAATATTCACCATAAAAAAAAATATATATATCTATATATATATATATATATATATATATATATGTGTGTGTGTGTGTGTGTGTGTGTGTGTGTGTGTGTGTGTGTGTGTGTCTGTGTGTATGTATATATATATATATAAGCTGAGTCTGGGAGTTTTATTTATTTTATAGTTAATTTCACATTTCTTGTTTGTAAAGGCTAAATACAAATAAAAAAATGAACATTAATTTCATTCATTAACAAAGAGTTGTACACATTATACACTTTCCTATGTGGTTGTCATGAAATAGTCGTAGAAGGTGATATGGCAATACACGCTAAATTCTCTTTTCCCTTCGATTGCATCCCAACATTGAAAGCTCTAAATTAAAATTGTCAATTTACTCACCCCATGTTACTCCAAAATAATTTTTTCTCATTCAGAATATAAATGAAAATCAGTTTTAGTATTTTTGTCCGTCCATTTGAAAGTCTATTCAACCAGATCTTTAAAAAATGCTGAATGTTTGTAGAGAGATCAAAAACAAATTAATTGGAATCAATTGATTTAATTCAAGTCTGCTCAAGAGAAATGATTGCTGTATATTAGGGCTGCTCAATTATGGGAAAAATCATAATCACAATTATTTTGGTCATAATTGTAATCACGATTATTCAAAACAATTACAGTTAAAGCCCTCCAGTGAAATTGTTTTTTAAAATATTTCCCAAATTATGTTTAACAGATTCAGGAATTTTTCACAGGATTTCCTATGTTATTCATTTTTTTTCTGGAGAAAGTCTTATTTGTTTTATTTTGGCTAGAATAAAACCATGTTTAAATATTTAGAAACCTAAGGTCAATATTATTAGCCTCTTAAGCAATATATAGTTTTGATTGTCTGCAGAAGAATCTACTGTTATAAAATGACTTTCCTAATTACCCTAATTAAACCTTTGAATTGCACTTTAAGCTGAATGCATGTATCTTGGAAAAATATGTAGTAAAATATTATGTGCTGTCATCATAGCAAAGATAAAATAAATCAGTTATTAGAAATGAGTTATTAAATCTATTATGTTTAGAAATGGGTTGAAAAAAAATCTTCTTTCCATTAAACAGAAATTGGGGGTGTAAAGAGTCGCTAAAAATAAAGGAGGGCTAATAATTCTGACTTCACTGTATATATAAAGCAGTACCGTTCTGATTAATGGTTTCACTTTCACATGCCTTTTGATTCTCAACTCGTTTGTTTATTACATAAATTCGGGTTGTTTTGACACAAATTTGCATGTATTTGACCATTAAAGCGCTCACATTAAGATGACTTTAGATATGTGTGCTCTGCTCGTCTCTGAGGTGAGGCGCACGCACACAACAGCATGCGATCTCTTTCGTGCTTTTAAAAACATGAATGATTCGAATATACATCAATGAATGAAGTTACATTACAGTACATGCTTTTAGTAATTTTCACTTGTAACTGAGCTTTGCAGAGCAACAAATGTGTACAACTGGAAAGAGGGCGGTATATGATGCAATAATCATTTTATGTCGATTAATGTTTTTCATAATCGTTAAAAGCCAAATTCGTAATAGAATTTTCGATTAATTGCACAGCCCTTCTGTATATAATGAACAGACAAGCACTGGGCAGTGGACGTTACCAGAAGCTCAAATAGACTTATCTGCCTGGTTCTTGCAGAAACTCAAATGTGCTGCATGACAACCAAGAATGTACTTCATTGGATGTTGTGTGTCAAACAACTATTCTTAAGCGTCCATGACCACATTTGAATGCTGTGAACATTTCTTCATGGTCAGTATTCATGTGTAAATGCCAGCCTAATGTAAATCAGTTATTTATTTTTTTGCTAGGCCTAGAATAAACTACTCAGGGCTGTGATGTATCTTGGCTTTTAAGAGCGTTCTGTACGTGCAAGGTTGCATGTTTTTCCTAAACATGATCGTGCCAGAACTTGTTCTATGTGCTACTTAGGAGTTGCTGTCCATTTCCAAAGTGCTGAAATATAACCTTCTCTTGTGGGTTAGCAATTAAGACAGGTCTATATAAAGCACCTACCTGCAGATAAAATGCTGGAAAAGAAACTTAAGGTTAAAGAAAATAAGGTTATCCATAAGAAATGCCCAATACTTGAACATTCATGCAAATCATTGACAGTTTTTTAAAAGTTGTTAATCCCTGTTTTTTACAGTCTTTCAACCATATTTTATTTCGATAGTTTTATTTTTTTTTGTTGAGCCGTTTAGTTTAGATTTGTATTTCTATTTTTTGTTTGTTTTCTACCCTTTTTTATTATTTAATTTATAAATTAATTTAAAAAAGACAAATATTAGTGTACAATAAAGTACAAAACCTTGAATTATAATCACACCCCATATAGAAATTTGACATCACATCCAAGTATAGATTGATAGATCATAGATTAAATAAATTTGTGTACAAGTATATTTCAAAATATTGCAAAAATGGGTTAACATTAGGGATGGGCGATATGGCCTAAAATCCATATTGCGATATACATTGCAGCCTCTTGCGATAACGATATATATTGCGATATATAAATTATAATAGAACCATTTCAGAACAGGTTACAGAGACCCTTAGGAAAGCCAAATTGCAATTTTTTTAAGAAATAAAGAAACGTTGCATGTCGTTTTGAGTACATTTATTGTGCAAAAGCAAAACTGTAATTAAACAACACAATGTTGCAGATAAATAAACTAAATGTAGTGCCTTTTAGAAAGAAAGACTTTTCTTTTAAGTCCTTGGTTCCTAAATGCCAAGTTGCAGAGAACAAAAAAACTGGTGTTTAGTTAAGGAACTTACACTGTACTGAAATTACTTCCAGTATTAAATTAGTCAAATAAAATTGTGTATTGCAGATACTTTAAATAAAAACATTTTTCTAACCTGCAGCCTAAGGTAACGCATTTGATTTTAAACATTTTTTTCCTCTAATCAAATTAAAACTGGTGTCTTGATCTGCTCTTTCTCTCTCTCTCCCTCTCTCTCTCTGTCTGCTGTATTGTTGTTGCTGCTGAGAGATTGAGACGCACCAGATAAAGTTTGCTTATAAAGTATTGCAAAAATGAATACAATTAATATCGAAAGCGAAAGCAGATTCTTGGACATGTCCGGGGAAAATGTATTGTCACCCCAAATAATGAGCTGGATCAGTCTATTTAGTCTTCGCGCTCTTCTGTATCCAGCGCGTCTCTGTGGGTCTGCATGCAGAGCTTGTGAGTCTGTGGCAGAGTGTTCTCAGTTTCTCACGAACACAGAACCGGGCCGCCCCAATAATATATCGGCCGCCAGGTAAAATCTGTGTGGGAAGCGCTGTGTGGGAATCTGTGCGACAAGCCTCGATATGCCATGCATGAGGCTCGCAAGTTGTGCGACACGTCGCCATTCGGTGCCATGCGTTGCTTAATGCTGTTGTTGAGAGCGTCAGCATGTGCTACAGTCACAATAGATTTCCAACGTAATACACCATAGGTTAGTGTGAAGAGCATGTTGTTTTACAGTGGCCGAGTGAATTAAGTTATCAATCGAGCTTATTATTTTTTGGCGCAAATGCGAGCGAAATGGTCGCACTGTTGTTTATTCAAGATGATGCGTTGCAGCCGGCTGCAGCTCGTTGCTCTTAATTTCGCGGGTAGATTGCGTCATCAAACATGCATTATCGCGATAGTGCAATAGAATTAGAATCTCTATCGTAGGCCAATTTTGTATCGTTTATATCGCATATCATTTATATCGCCCATTACTAGTTAACATAATTACATTCTTTTTTTCAACCATCGGATTTGCAAATATAGGCTGCATGTTTAAATATATTAGATACAGATGCTCACCTATGACTATATATCAGATTTCTGTATTGGACTACACTTGAATAAAGTTTCAGGTGTAATCTGCCGATTGTTCTCATCACTTTGTCGTCTTTGCATGCACGTAGGGCTTTAATGAATACAACAAAGCACTAGTAGATCTACAACAGTTTTCAAGTGCTGCTTAAGTTACAATGCTTTTGGGAAACTCAGCCCATGTCACATGGATTTTTTTTAAATGGACCTTTAAAGTGTCTATTTCTAGGTGGTGAATAGACTTTCACTCAACTGACATATCTTTGAGATTTGTTAAATAATATCATTAGCTATTTTTCCATCCAAAAATGCGAATTAACTTTATGCGCAAAACAGGATTATCGCATAAAAGATGTGCAAATAAAGCAGCGTTTCCATCCCACAACTCAAAGCGAACAAAATCGTCATTTCCTGATTAACTGGCGCTAAATATCATCAGTAAAAACAGAATTTGCTGCGGTAGGAGAAGCTGCTTGTATCTTTTTTTTTATTTAACAAATGACTTGCGCCTCAAAATGCAATCCTGACACACAGTGAACGCGTGGTGGAGTTTAAAGGCGTAAGATGAGGAGCACAGACGCTCTTGATTCTGGAGGTCATTAATAATATAATAACATGCACTGAAACGATAAGGCGTTTTAGAATGACCAAACAACATTTTTAATGCGCATATTGGAATTTTTTTGGTAAAAGTGTTTCCATCATAGTTTATGCGCATCTTTTCTTATCAAGTAAAAGGTTTATCCTACTCATTTATGCGCATACGTTTTTTATGCACAATTTCATAATTTATGCGCATTCCATCAACCTTTTTTTTTTTTTATTTTATTTTATTTTTTATGCTCATATCCAAAATGCGCATAAAAATAGGTGGATGGAAGCGTAACTATTGTTAGTGTTGTGAAGATGAACACCTTTTTGGAATAACATAAGGGTGAATTATCATCATTTTTTTGTAAATAACTTTAACTACTATTTGTCCGTAAATGAGCTCAGTGTTTGATCTCCAGTCTGGAGGAGGAGGAGTTCATTATATATTTGGGACCATTAAAAGAAGACAACTCAATATTTTGTACTACATCTACACTGTTGCTTGAATTCTTTTATTTGGTGATAAATACATCAGTAAGTTACGTAAATCAGGCTTAGTGTCACACTGATCACAAGAGTTCTTTTCCCTCAGGTTCTGATGACCTGTCAGCCAAACTATGGGATGTCCGCACAGGGCAGTGTGTCTATGGCATCCAGACCCACACTTGTGCCACTGTCAAATTCGATGAGCAGAAACTGGTGACTGGGTCTTTTGACAACACCATTGCATGTTGGGAATGGAGCACTGGTGCCAAAATCCAGCAGTTTCGAGGACATACTGGGGCAGGTTGGTTTCAGGCTCTCAAAGTAACATCATTATTACTTTGTTTTTCTTCTCTTTTTTTCAGTGTCGTGTTTATGGTTATGTCACGACATATCAATAGCAGAATTTGAAAGATTTACTGTTGTTGCAGTGTTCAGCATAGACTACAACGATGAGTTGGACACCCTGGTCAGCGGCTCTGCAGACTTTACTGTCAAAGTCTGGTCTCTTTCTGCAGGAACGTGTGTCAACACTCTTACTGGACACACAGAGTGGGTCACTAAGGTAAGACTTGTAATAACCAGATCTCACTGTGGAACAAAACATTGCAGTTTTTATTTAACTCTTTTTATTTTGGAGTTGGTGATCAGTGGTAACTGTTCTCTCATCCTCTGTGCTGGTTTAGGTGCACCTTCAGAAAAGCCAAGTGGAGTCAATGATGCACAGTCCTGGTGACTACATACTACTGAGTGTTGATAAATATGAAATAAAGGTAATGCATGCCACTTTTAAAAACCAAAGTGTTTTACAGACTGGTGTTCAGGGTAAAGATTGGTGTTTAGCACTTAGAAATGTAAGGTGTCTTAAAAGTCATGGTATTCATGGTAACATGGTCAAAAGAAATGTTAAAAAACACAGTGCTATGAGACGTTTTAATTTGTATGTTTGTATATTTTTCTTTTCTTTATTTATTTGTTTACAAATAAATTACAATTACAATTAGGCATATATATCTCAAAAGCTATATACAAAATCATAAAAAATTGATCTGCACTTTCTGCAGATGGGATCCCCAAGTGCTGTTTTCCTAAAATTTCCATGGACTAAATCCAATCATTTTACTTGGAATTTCATTGCGCAACAGTTTTTGTTACTCCCAAATTTGCTGTTGGCCAAGAGAAAGCTGCTTATCTTAAAAGTCACTTCTATTTGAGCCCTATGCTTCATGCAATGGTGAAAAACACAATGAAACATATTTGCATTTCCTTGACAACCTTAACGTTCTTTATTTATTACAGTATACAAAACTCTTACACCTTTCTATCTTGCTTTCAATTTTGACACAGAAACCAGTGTTACTGTGCAATCCTGTATTTGTGAGTTTTCTGTGACTGGATGTGCAACTGGTCCTATGACATGTTTTCTTTTGCTTTTAAATATTATCACCATTAAAACAAATATTTTTTGCGATTTCCCCCTATTGACTTTATTCTTCAATGCGGAAGTGCGCTCATTTTTGCAATCGTTGTAGAACCGTTTCAGTCGCCTCTCGCCTATGGGAGAAATGACTAGGAATACTAAACAGCAAAAAACTGTCAACTACTTGCCCTACAAACAAGTGTTTGCATGACTATACAGACCAAGTAGAATAATGTAATAAGAAAATATAAGTTTGCAACTTCAAGCAGCATAATGAGCTGTTTTTAACATCAAAAAATGAATAGAAGTGAATAAGACCGGAGGTCTCGGACGTGAAGAATAAGGTGAATATGAAATGACTTGGTATGGACACAGTATTTATGTGTTTTTGTCTATGTTTCTCCATAGGTGTGGCCTATAGGCCGTGAGATTAACTGCAAGTGCTTAAAAACTCTATCCGTGTCAGAAGACCGCAGTGTCTGCTTGCAGCCACGATTACAGTTTGATGGCCGGTACATTGTGTGTTGTTCGGACCTTGGCATATACCAGTGGGACTTCGCGAGCTTTGATGTCATCAGGTTCATGCATTTCATCTGTCCATTTATGTTAGCTTCATTTTATTTTAGCAATATAACTTTTAATATACATTTTTTGAATCTGTAAGTTAAATTAGATCATTAACATGATGTAAAATTAAATGTGAAATATTTTGTGCAATTTTTTTAGATCACCAATTAAATAAGCTAAACTGTTTTGTTGAATTGATCTTCTCAGAGTCATCAAGCCACAGCAGGACCCCTCCAGCCTCTCTCTGCTTAGTTTCGGTGAGGTTTTCGCTCTGCTCTTTGACAACCACCATCTCTATGTACTGGACTTGAGGACTGAGGTTACTGTGGGCCGCTGGCCACTGCCAGCCTACCGTAAATCGAAACGTGGCTCTAGTTTCTTAGCAGGCGTCACTTCCTGGCTCAATGGACTGGATGGCAAGAATGATGCAGGCCTAGTGTTCGCCACCAGTATGCCTGACCATAGCATTCATCTGGTTCTCTGGAGAGAGAATGGCTAGGACATGGAGGAGGCGAATACTAGCCCTGTGCTTTGAAAGCAGGCAGAGCTTTACAGCAAAAAGAAGGGTGCTTTTCATAAAACTTAACAGCCAACATCGATAGATAATGCATGGACCAAAGTGTTTCCCCCTCCTCGACTTTGTTTCCATTCGCATTACGGATTCACTCTTGCTTCACTCTCTTTCTTAATTACTTGCAAACAATGCATTCACCACGCTACGATTCATAGAAAAGGAGACCGCTGGAGATTTGCAGTAGCTTTTCTCCATCATGTGAACAATCCAAGGGTTTTGTTTGTATAAGTCTTGAGAGATTCCTCACTGAACTTAAGAGTTGAGCCGCTTTTGCTTTCACACTAGTGAAAGTTGTTAAAATGCTACAGCACCACCAGAGCGCAGATCGCTCCACAGCAGGCAGGAGCAGGAGAGTTGGCATGTTTTATAGCACAATCACCAGGATTGACAATGAAGTACGTTGTGTGTTTTTTTAAGTGTTTAAAGTGTTACCTTTTCAACAACTTTGTGTTTATTTACACTAGGAAGTTCTTTAGGACAAAGAGCAATGTTGCCTTAAATCTATGATTTCCTTTCGAAGAAACTGAATTTGCAGACCTGTGTGGCTATAGGCGCTGCATTGCAGCCCAAACATCTGTGTTGGTCATTTGGCTGGGTCTTAAAAAGGCTCTGATGAAATGCTGTCTGAATGAGTCAAATGGGCTTTTGTATGTGGCTCCTTGCCGTTACTGACCCTTGGTTTTTAATTTTCATTCAGTTTATTAGTCATGTGCCTTTATTTTAACACTTAACCGTTTGCATATACAGCGTGTCACCTTTTGAAGTCCAGTCCTCCCTCAACGAGAAAAGTCTGTTTTATGCTTATTTTTTTAAACTAATGTAATCAACACTGTAAGAGTTAGTCTTACCACTATTTAGCCAGACTAGATCACACAAAAGTGTTTCTTGTGAAAGTCGTTGAATGTTCATTTTTAATCTTTATTTTTAAAGACTGATCTTATTTTTTTGCATAATCCAGGGCTAGCCAGCCGTTTGTCACTTTATATAGCTGCTTCTGTAGTTCTGCATATCCCACTGGAACAATATAACTTTTATTTTACTTCCCCAAACCATCAAAACAGATGACTGAGTGTTTGGGTGGATAGTTCAATGCATTTTCACTGTATTGCTCACATATTTCAAAGTTTAGAGACTGGGTAAAAGTATGATTACCATTGGGGAGTTACGACGTCTGTATGCACTGGTTGTGTTACTTCACTGAAATGCAAACCTCACAGACAGTAATGCCATCCGTCCATCGCTAGCAGAATTCAGGTCTGTTGTTTGTATAACAAAACATGCTGTCTTACAAATAAACGACAGTAGCTAACTATAAAAGTTGTGACTTTTTCTGACTCTGATTGGATTTTTTTTTTATAACATGTGTTTGTGTTTTATACGCAGCTATTGATAATCATAAGTATAAATTCTGCACTTTGATAATTTCAAAAGTATGTTCCTGCACGACCGGAGAGGCTGGAACGTGTTTCTAGAACCATCGTTTTTCTCCTGTTGTTGCTGATCCGTCCAGTAGGGGTGAAAGATATACGGCTAAATTATATATTTTTAGTTAACGCTTACCTTCACCACCTTCATACTTAACTGTTTGCCACATTGGGATTAGCGGTAGTGGTGGGTTTTGGCCATTTAATAAGAGGTTAAAGGGCTTTCTTTGGGGAAAGACGACTTCACCACCTTCTTTCTCACTCCGTCTTCGACAACCGGTCGCATTGGCCTATACCATCATATCAACGTTTTGGGCTTTCACCATTAACCACTCAGATGTAAATAACAGGGTAATCAATAAACTGTCTTGAATTACTTGAAACACAAAGAAAGCTGGAAACCATACACTGAAGAGCTGAGAGTAGCCTAATCACTACAACACGTCTAACACCACTACAGCAAACCCACAAGGAGCTTCTCACATTTGCAAGGCTTTAAGTACCATTTGGAACTAATATTGGAACACATTCTATGCGTCACAGCTCACTGCACACAACGCGTTTTCTTTCAAAGACAAATGGCTGAGGATGAATGCAAATGACATAAAAACAAATATAATTCAAATTAAATGTCCATTTAAAACAGCTTTTGTCACTTAGATGAATTTTAGCTATAGGATAAACTGATCTATGGGACAAAAGCTGTTTTAAATTATTGTTATT
Organism: Danio kyathit; assembly: GCA_903798195.1. NCBI lineage: Eukaryota > Metazoa > Chordata > Actinopteri > Cypriniformes > Danionidae > Danio > Danio kyathit. Next base: position 39,202,793 of record LR812523.1, on the reverse strand, counting down.
TGAAATCTTTAGAAAAAGAAGCACAACAAAGGAAACTTAGCCTAAGAGATTTTTTTGTGAGACTCAAACCACAAAACTGACATTTATTCACTTACTAATTTATAATAAATTAATTTGAAGTATTCTGCCTTGATATCCATCCAGCAAGACATGTCATCACCGCAAGCAAAAATAAAGTATTTATTTATTTACAGTAAATACTGTTGTGTTTTCAAACCAGCGAAGAAATGCGAATGAATCCTGAAACTGCCTTTCCGGTGCTTGCTACCAATGTAAATTTTAATGTGGTGGAGTAGTGTGATATGAAGCTGTAATATCGCCCTAACCAACCTAATCCCTAACCCCAACCCCAGAACCATTCAAATGTTGGTAGCATAATCTGAGGTGTAGAATAAAATGTCAGGACACCAGTTGTGCACAAACACCCTTCCCCATAGTTTGCATTTCGCGCTGCTTTTAGTCATTTTGCACACTAGAGGGCGATGCTGCAACAGATAAATGGTAAAAATGAGGAATGAGCTGAATGTTATAAATGTATTGCTATCACGACGTTAAATTAAAACTCATATGTTTTTAACATTTCATTTTCAAAGACGAAAAAATCCTTTTGGTAATACATAAAGGTGAGTGAATGGTTTCTTTTCTTTTATGACTGTACTTTCCCAATGAAGGCTTGTTGTATATCTCAATATGTAGTGCTCGTAAAAACGTTAACGTCATTTCCACAGTTTGAAGCTCTCCTTGCAGTTTCGGTGTCGTGCTCAATTGTCTCTCAACTAATTTATATTCTCCCTCTTCTTTTCTTCACTTTCTTTTCTTTCGCGCTTCTCCTCCCCTCAAAAACTCCAAAAACTCGCTGGAAGGAAAGAGTTAAATCCAGAATAACATGCCATTCCCATTGCTTCTGCCTCTTTGTCGCAGTGCCAGTGTGCCACTGCTGAGTTAATAGACCATTTGGGTTTGGAGCATTGGCGTAATTCCAAACATTAATGTACATCACAGTTTACACAATCTGTTCCAATTGCTCATCCATTTTGCCAAACAATAAATCGTTTGTCTTTGACAAAATAGGGGTGAAAAATATGAAAATGCTTTATGGCATATTAGCAGTGGTGGAAAGAGTACTGAAAAATCATACTCAAGAAAAAGTACCTTTACTTGCCTAAAAATGTAGTGCAGGTAGAAAAGTATCTGTTGTAAATATTACTCTAATTATGAGTTAAAAGTAGACCTTTCTAAAGTACTCAAGAGTAGTGAGTATTATGCTGTAAAAAGCTGATGCGTTTACATGTAATCTGTGGATGTGTGTAAACGTAACATTCTGTAGTGCATTTAGTTATTGCCCAGCAGGCACACAACGTCATAAGACATTAATATTAGGTTAGATTTAGATTGTGATGTCAGGTGACCAATACCAATAGGTGCGATCGACATGAAGCACGGCTGCAGCCGATGATCAACGAGAATAGCCGAGTGCAGGCGTCAAGCCGGCCACTTCGGGGGCTCAAAGTTGCTGCTTTCATGATTACCGACCACATGGAGTGATAATTTATTTATTGCAATAACAACAAAAGATATACAGTACAAATAAATCAGAATACAGTCTCTACAAACTATAGTTCATTTTTAAACAATAAGGGAATTATGAATTAAATTTAAGTAGCCTACATAACAAATGCATGAGAAATAAGGGGAAAACCAGGAGGCACATAAAAAGGAAATAAATATCCACGAATAGGATTATTTTGGATAATGAAAGTATTTTTAAAAAAGCACTTTAATCCAAAAAGATTGAGCAAAATAACCAAAATAAGTGAGCTACACTTTAAGTAGAAAATACCCAGAAAGAGCAGGTACATCAATGACACTTTAAACATTTCTACATAAATGGCTTGGCAGGAAATTAAATATATTAGAATCATATATTTTTATATTACATATTTTTATATAGCTTAATTTGCTAAGAAATCGTCAGGATCAATGATGATAATTGTTTTATTACAAGTATGTAAGAGTTATTTGAGTTAATATTTATGGAACGTTTATGGAGCGGAATACAGTAGTCTGTATAAATAAGGCCGAATAAACCTGTGCAAACAATCTAGTCATTATGAACAAATTATTTAACAAAAGGTGATACTGCAGGAAAATATTTGCAGTGTTTTAATAAGCATGATGTGTACAAGATAGAGATGGTATGATAAGTTAATTGTTTGTTTTGAAATTTGTGAGACGGAATTTGTCCAATAATAAACGCGAAACACACCTGGTTGTTGTCATGCGGTGAACTTGGCCAATCGTGTTATATTGGTGTCGTCATCTTAGCCCCAGCAGGCGCTCTTCAGATGCTGCAAGGGCTGAATCAGTCGTCTGATCTCGGAGCGCAGTCGCGGTACTTTGATGCCACAAGTGACAGTCACATGGCGTCGGCGCAGAATCAATCCGGCCAAAATTTCTAACCGGCATGCACCGCTTTAAGACAGATTTCGATCGATCTGCGCAGCGGTGCATGAAGTCGAACGCACCTACTGTCTAGCCAGTGTCTAAGGACAATGTTATTTTGATGTCCAATAACATCAAATGACGTTGATAATTGGTTAATTTTAGGTTGTGTCGGAAAGTGTCCAAAATCCAACGTCGAGCCAACATTTTAAACCAATGTCATATTGATGTCAAATACTGACATTTATTCGTCAGGTATGGCAACTAAAGTCCAATGTCTGATAGACGTCATAGTGGTAATGTCCACACAACGTCAAGCTGTAACATAATTAGACGTTGTTGATATTTGGTTGATTTTAGGTTGGACGTTGAACATTGACGTAGGCCTGATGTTACTGACGTCAACCTAATTTTCATTTACAAACAAAATGCAACGTCCCCACGACGTTGGGGTACAACGTCAACCTGACGTCATGTTGACTTCTTGTGCTTGCTGGGTGTTTAAGGCCATTTCGGTCATCATACAGTAAACATCTATCATCTCATCACCCCATAGACAAGAAAAAAATTAAGTAGTGACTGCAGGTTGAAGGAAAGTATAGTGGAGTAAAAGTTCCGATACTGCACTAAAAATGTACTCAAGGAAAAGTAAAAGTACACATTTTTAAAACTACTTGGTAAATTACAATTTCTGAGAAAAACTAATCAAATACAGTAATTTGAGTATTTGTAATTTGTTACTTTACACCACTGCATATATGGAGAAAATGATTAATATATGTGTTGTGATAGATTATTTGTGTATTACATTTTAATCCATTTAAAAAAGTAAAATATTATACTTTTAGAGATTCCTTTTCTCTCTTTTTTTGCATGCTGCTTTGACAATAATATAGAAATGCTCATGATGACCTTAAATACTGTAAAATATACTTTTGTCAGAATTTCTTTAGGCTTTCACATTTTTCTTATTTTCAGAGTAAAGATTTTTGGATCCTATACATAACAATTCTACAGGTTTTTATAGCCTTTAATAACTATATCAATCAATTTAACACCTTTGTAATACTTGACGTGACTTGAGTGTTTTCCGTTTGCTTTAAATGGCAATGAGATCTTGATCTGCGCTTTAATCAGTTTTGATGTTAAAAAGGCTAACAAAGTGACGTTCGTTGACATGTTGGTAGTTTAAACCATATAATTAAGGGAATTACAGGAAGAACCAAAAAGTGGTTTTCACAGTTATGCAATTGAGGCTTCTTTCTATTGCTAGCTATTGACACATTGGCAATAAAACAGTTAATACAAAAAACATCTTACATATTGACCCATTTTAAAGAGCACCTATTTTACCCCTTTTTCAAGATTTAATTAAAGTCTTTTGTGTCTCCAGAATGTGTCTGTAAAGTTTCAGCTCAAAACACCCATCAGATTATTTATTACACCTGTTTTGTGGCCTGTGCCTTTAATGCTAGTTCTGTCCGTCCACCGTTCCCACGTGCCTGTCAGAGTGTCTCTGGCTGCGTCAGATAAACAGCACAGTGACAGACACGAAGGAAGCAGATCTCACTTAACGTTTGTGACAAATACTACAGTAAGAACTTTACCAATGATTATTATTTGATGTATTTGTTGTGGAGTTAATTCAAGCCTTTCTGCAACGATGAGTCACACACACACACACACACACATTGAGACACACACACAGCGCATGTGTTTAACTTTGCACTGTTTTTGCATGGCAAATGTGACAGGATACATGTTAATATCCACTTTTGTATGGATATTCGTTATGTTAATGTACAAAATAAACCTGATTTAACGACCACAAACTGGGATTGAAGCGTCTTCTTTTATAATTGTACTGACATTTAGCTGTGGTGATAAAGTAAAGACGGTAAAATCGCTGTAATTCATTACAAACATGCACTGTTTTAAAAAAGTTTTAAACTTGTAAACTCATTCTTGATCACATTTGATGATGATTGATGATCACAGAGAGCTGAACAGATCTTTTAATCCTGGTTGCTTTGCGCACGTCCTGTCTTGTTGATATGATTATACGCATTAATACGCGGAGATATGGTTAATACGGAGACGTGTTAATACGTGGGTGTCATGAAATTCGGCGGGTGGGGAAATCTATTCTGGATCCTATTTTAACGTCAGGAAACCTAAAAAAAAAAAAAAAGACTTATTGTGTTTATATCACCCCAATATGACTGTGGATACACTATATTTACACACAGTTCAGTCCAAACAGCTTACAAAAATGATTTTCATCATAGGTGCCCTTTAATTCTGCAGCACAAAATTCATTCTTACTGTGAAATGATTGTTTATATAATTTACTTATATAATTTCTGATATTGTCCGAAAACAGAACTGATGGGTAATGTTAACTGAATAAAAGAGTGAGTGTGACTTATTTGACTTTAGTTGTGTAATTCAGCCAAATAAATGTTTTCTTCTTCCTGTTTTCAATCCTAGAAATGTTTGCTCAATGTCATTCCAGTGCTGGAGGGATTGAGGAAAGTTACCCACCACAAAGGGTGAATTATGAAGATGTAACAAAGATGAAATCAAAAGTCAAGCATACCCTTCAAATGAAAGTAAGACGTTTTATGTTGTTGTTTCAGTGCAGAAGGTCTTCCCATTCCTTAGACCACCCACGTGAAAAGATTTATATCAGTATGCATTGAAACCTCAAGTGACTACAATGCAAAGGATCTCGCTGATGAACTCCATATGCTGAAAATCGCAAATGCCAACAGCAAGCACAGCATATTAAGTCCTGATGAGATGTGCTTTTTCTAATGCTTTTAATGATTTGTGCATGTTTAATTATGAGTGCTCTAAACATATTGAAAAGGCATGTCTGCACTGTTTCTAATATTGGATGAGAGAACACACACTCATACACACACACATACACACACACACACTGGTGTTTATTTTCACCCTGTCCGCAGACCAAACATGATTACAAGTTGTACAGTCAATATTTAGATATTGTGGTTAGGCCCTCAGCCATGCTCTCGTTTCTCCTCCCCTCAGTGTGTACATGTCATCAGACAGGATATTCTAGCCTGATCTCACGAGGAAACGTAAGTATTTTACGTTTTGTCAGTTTAGTGGCTAATTCGTACGAGTTCAGTCGTATGAAAATGTATGATTTTCAAAAGGAGGCGTAGCACCTAACCCCACCCCTAACCCCAACCGTCATTGGGTGATGAGCAAATCGTACTAATTTGTACGAATCAGATCGTACGAATTCATACGAATTAGCCACTAAATCAAAAAGTTACGAATTGCCGTGAGATTGCGTTGGATATTCCCACTTTGACTGCACTGATCTCAGTACTGTGATTGTTGTAATCTCTCCAAGAAAGTTGGATGTTCTTTTTAACTGTAATGTATTTGTCAGGGCATGTGCCCTGCAGGGCTAATAATTTTCCAGGCCCGGTCACTGCATCAATCCAGGCTTAACACTCACTCACTCACTTTCCTTCTGCTTAGTGCCTGATTTATCAGGGGTTGCCACAGTGGAATAGACCGCCAATTACTCTGTACCCTAAACACTCACCGGCCACTTTATTAGGTACACCTGTCCAACTGCTTGTTAACGCAAATTTCTAATCAGCCAATCACAAGGCAGCAACTCAATGCATTTAGGCATGTAGACATGGTCAAGATGATCTGCTGCAGTTCAAACCGAGCATCAGAAATGGGAAGAAAGGTGATTTAAGTGACTTTACAGGGAATGGTCAGAAAAAGAGAAAATATCCAGTGAGCGGCAGTTCTGTGAGCGCAAATGCCTTGTTAATGCCAGAGGTCAGATGAGAATATCCAGACTGGTTCGAGCTGACAAAAAGGAAGATTGGAAAAACGTTGCCTGGTCGGATGAGTCTCGATTTCTGCTGCGAGTGCAACATTCAGATGGTAGGGTCAGAATTTGGCATCAACAACATGCCTTGTATCAACGGTTCAGGCTGGTGGTGGTAGCGTAATGGTGTGGGGGATATTTTCTTGGCACACCTTGGGCCCATTTGTTCTAATTGAGCATCGTGTCAACGCCACAGCTAACCTGAGTATTGTTGCTGGCCATGTCCATCCCTTTATGACCACAGCGTTCACATCTTCTGATGGCTACTTCCAGCAGGATATCCCTCCATGTCATAGTGCAAATAATCTCAGACTGGTTTCTTGAACATGACAATGAGTTTTTGAATTTTTTATTGCACATTTTTTTTATTAATCAGAATTGTTCCATTACTAAACTCACTACAGTTTGACCAATACTGCTGCTGTTGGACTTTTTTTAGGAGAGTATGTAGTTGTTTAGATTGCAAATATGCAGTTTATTTATAACCATAGTGAATATTTTCTAAAATGTGTTTTGATGATTTCTGAGATGGGACTTCCAGTGTAATAGCGCCCGTAGCCTCTCATTGCCCACTGAGAGCACGCCTCTGGTGGTCAATTATTTAGGAGTATAAAGGATGACTGTAAATAAATGAGGAGTATAAAGTGGTGTATTGTGAAGTATAATTGGGTTTGGCACATCTAATGGCAATATTTAGCCGCAGTCATACACAGTATAGGACTGTGATGTTTTACAGCTCAGTATATTTTATGCTGAAGGAAAACTTGGTCAATCAAAATCAGAAAAAAGTTGATATGTATTCACCTTTTTCTCCGCGTACGAGCGGGCGCAGCCATTTGAGTCATTTTGGCTCGAGACTTCCGGTCTCAATTCACTTCCATTCATTTTTAGATGTTAAAAACAGCCCGTTCTGCTGCTTGATGTTGCAAACTGAGGTTTTCCCATTATATTATTCTATTTTGTCTGTATAATCATGCAAACACTTGTTTGTAGAGCGAGTAGTCTGACCGTTTTCAGTCGTTTATTATTCCTAGTCATTTCTCCTATAGGCGACTGAATCGGAAGTTCTAAAACAATCGCAAAAACGAGCGCACTTCCGCGTTGAAGAATAAGGTCAATAGTAAACAGTACAACTGTCAAGTGTATGCATAGTTAATCTACACCAGGGGTGCCCAAACTTTTTCTTAGGAGGGGCCAAAATCCAAGCTTGCATACATTAAGGTTGCCATGGGTAATTTTCTAATTTATTTCATAAAATGTAAAAATAAAAATAAAAAATTACTTTAATCCTATTTACTAATGCATTCTAATTTTTTAAATTAATTTATATTATTTTAACGAATCTATTACAATAAAACCATACAAAAAATTCCACTTATAAAACAATGGAGTTCAATTCTGGATACACTAGTCATGCTGAACCAGCCTTTGCCTTGATTTGCACACTGATGTCTTCTGCTTTGTCCCCTATTTGTTGTGACAGTATGTAAAGTTTTTTAAAAATCTGATTAAGTTACAACATTTAATTTAAACATTTAATTTCAGTTTGCTTTTTTTGTCTCTCAACAATAAAACAAACAAAAGGTTACATTAAAATAGAAATGAGAATCTCTGTTAAAGGAATTCTCCAACCCTTCCCAATCATTTTCCCTCTGGCGGGCCAAATCAAAGGATACAAAGGGCCAACTTTGGCCTGCGGGCCCTAGTTTGGGCAACACTGATCTACACTTATGCGATATAATGTACTTTTCCTAAAACATGATATCATTTCTCTGTTTTGCCATTGTTAAAGTTTAGGTTTTGTTATTTGTTTTAATTAGAATGATTTTTATAAGTAGATTTATATTGTAATTGCCATTGTTAAAGTCATCAGCTTTGATGTGAACTAGTGCATTGGCATTGCTAGACCTACTTTAGGGGGGCTGTAGCCCCCCTATATTTTTGCCCCCTCTAAAATGTTTGCGATTAGCACATAAACTGTACACTAAATTAACGCTTCAGTCCCCTTTAAATTTGATATGAAAAAAGAGGCAAAATTTGTCTCCTTTCTATCTTTTGTCTTTCAGTTGATTTGCAGACCACAGCTGTGCAGAGCGAGAGAACAAGGTGTGCGTTTATCGATGAATAGTTATAATATCTGCTTATTTGCAGTTTGCTATAGATATACTTGTATTCCGATGTCATGAAGGAAAAGTCAGGTTTCCCATCTACTGTTTCCTCTGTGCTCACTTCATAATCACAGCTGTTTCCTCCAGCAAACATGTAACCCGTAACGAACATTCCTCTATTTTTATTTAAAATGAACTACCAATATAAAACACATCACAGTGCATGTGGCATTACCTATGCCATGCAGTCTTGCATAGAAAGGATTAAACACAGTGACAGCACAACTTAATGTACTCACTTTAACTGTCAGAGTCACTAACAGAGATAGAAACCTCATGTGTTGTCTTGAATTAAAAAAAAAATATTTATTTATTATTATTATTCAGATGAATTAGCCTGTAGGTTTTTATAATTATGCCATTTAATTAGAAAAGTGACAGTTTTATTTAATACATGAAAATGAATCAAAAACAACAACAAAATTATTTGAATATAGAGAGTGTTTTTTACTAAAGTAAACAGGTTTGTTGAGCCTATTTGGCTCACTTAGAACTCAAATGGCTATGCCTGTCTATGCAATACAGTGGAATACTACTAGTTTAGCATACAACCCTACCATATTATACAAATATTTTTAAGTGTATTCCTATTTAATCATTACTTATAGATGTAATATTAGGCTTTTCATTTTAGGGGGGCTCCACTCCTTCTGAGGTAAAAAAAATGTATATTAAAAACTATATATATATATGTATGTATATATATATATATATATGTATGTATATATATATATATATATATATATATATATATATATATATATATATATATATATATATATATATATATATATATATATATATATATATATATATATATATAAATATATATATATATATATATATATATATAAATATATAGATGGATGGATGGATGGATGGATGGATGTAAGCAAGTAAGTAAGTAAAATGTGGAAGGTATACTCACCAGGTTTTGAGGTTCCTCAAAATGGTTAACAGCAGCTTGTCCTTTGTGAGGAAGACTGTAATATAAACATAAATTAAATTCCAGAATGCACAACCCAAAAAGTCTGCATATGGGAATTTAAGGCAATGCTAGGAAAACTCATCTTTGTAGACATACACATCGATTTATTAGCACAAGAGATGGCATTTATCTAACCATGGTATGCTAATGTTGACATGAAAAGCAGAAGGACAGAGACCGACCGTAGAGGATATACATGTGGTGGAATAATTTGAGACAGTGAGTCTCTGTAACCTTGTGCTACCCTAAACGTTTTATTCATTATTTAGATTTCAGATATTGTTGATAAATAATAGACTGATAAATAATGATGTGTTTAAGGGCTCATTATTTCAGTATCTCCAGTGAATCACTTAAATAGTTCTTTTTCTTTATTTAAAGGTCTCATTCCTTTATTTGAACAAATCCTTCAAACCCATTCAGATGCATTAAAGGTATGTAAACATCTCTAAGTTTTGTCTATATATTTTTTACCTATTTAGAAACACTCTATTATTGATGTTGATGTTGGCAAGCCCAAGGCCCAAACAATTCTGCTCTCCTCTGTCTTTCCAGCCCTCCACGGACAGACAATGGATTATTCACACTGCCCTGCCTTCATGCCACTGATTGGCTTACGGTAAAAAAAACATTCAGGCCTCGTGGGAACTTTCCAGCCGAGATGATAATCAGCAGGGGGAGGGAAGGGAGAGGGACAGATACAGGATACAATAGGCAAAAGAGACCTTATTTACATCTCATTCCCCCTCCCCAAACAAATCAACAAAAACATAGGCCTAATGAGAGGGACAGAGCTGGTGTTTTACACTCATTGGACTCCTTAACTACTTGCTTTTGGTGTAAATGTGATGTATATGCATTTGAACATGAATACAGCTTGTAATACAAAATGTTTCGGCTTGTTTTCTGGATGAGTTTCTGTAGTGAGTTTTACTGAGAAAGAAGGTAACTTGATGTATATTTGGAAATTGGAACTAGCGGCCAACAAACAGCTGCCCAAAATATTATACAGAATAAGATTATAAATTGTACAGGATTGTAAAATTATCTACAGCGAGAATGTTAGAGCTCTGCTCGGGACCACCGTGAATTCTCTTTTAATCAAACATGAGTCAAATCGTCCTGGCACATGGGAGCTGTGATTTCATTTAGCTCACATGGAACAGATTTCCTCTGCTCTGCGATTGAAAAATTGGTAAGACGTTCCTGAAAATTTACATCATTTGGTGAAGCAGCTAACTGACATAGTCCAAATAATCAGCAGTGATATTTGTGCAGCAAGGACAATCAACATTACAAACTTTGATTTCAGGCCAATAACTAATGAAACAGTAAAACAACAACTAATGAAAATCTGACAAAAAAAAAACCCTACACTTAACTGTTTTGAAAAGGCTCTGCCAAGAAGCTTTGTGATAGACACAATCCAACTGAAAACATGTTTTTGCATGTATCTATTGAATGTATTTCATCTTTATTTCGAAATAGGCGTAAATACACTACCGGTTAAAAGTTTAGGCTTTTTAAATGTTTTAAAATAAGCTTCTCCTGCTCACCAAGACTACAATTATTTTATCAAAAATACAGTACAAATTGTAAACTTGTGAAATGTTATTGCACTATAAAATAACTGTTCAAAAAAGTTTATAATTTAATTTAATCATTTATTCCAGTCATTTTAAAAATGAATCTTCAGCTTCATTTAGTCTTCAGAGTCACATGATCCTTCAGATATCACTCTAATATGAACTTTTCTTTTTATTATTATTATTATTAGTAGTAGTAGTTGTAGTAGTAGTACAGTAGGAGTAATAGTAATTAAAGCAATAATGACTGGAGTAATAATTTAATTTGAAATTACAATAAGAAAGCAGTTATTTAAAATTTCAATAAATATTTAACATTTTAACAATTTTTTGACATTTAATAAATGCCGCCTTGATGAACAGAATCATTTTCTTAAATAAAAAAAACATGGAAAAAAACTGACCCCAAACTTTTGACTGGTAGTGTATGTATTGTAAGTAAAAAGAGAAAATATATATATTTGAGTGGGGCTAAAGATGATTAGTGCAGTGTTTCTCTGTCCTGATCCTTGCACCCCACCACTCTGCACATTTTATATGTTCCTCTTTTCACTTCAGACATTTGTTCCAATTCAACAAATGCCCTGCAAAGTGACTCACTTTATATATACAGTTGCAATCAGAATTATTCAACCCCCTGATTCATTAGCCCCCCTGTTTATTTTTTCCCCCAATTTCTGTTTAACGGAGAGAAAAAAAATTTCAACACATTTCTAAACATAATAGTTTTAATAACTCATTTCTAATAACTGATTTATTTTATCTTTGCCATGATGATAGTAAATAATATTTTACTAGATATTTTTCAAGACACTTCTATACAGCTTAAAGTGTCATTTAAAGGGTTAATTAGGTTGACTAGGCAGGTTAGGGTAATTAGGCAAGTTATTGTATAATGATGTTTGTTCTGTAGACTATTGAAAAAAAATATAGCTTAAAGAAGCTAATAATTTTGACCTTAAAAAATTAAAAACTGTTTTTATTCTAGCCGAAATAAAACAAATGAGACTTTCTCCAGAAGAAAAAATATTATCAGACATACTGAAAAAAATTCAAAAGGGTTCAATAATTCTGATTGCAACTGTATATATATATATATATATATATATATATATATATATATATATATATATATATATATATATATATATATATATATATATATATATATATATATATATATATATATATATATACTACCAGTCAAAAGTTTTTTTTTTCATGTTTTTTATTTTAAGAAAATTATTCTGTTCATCAAGGCTGCATTTATTAAATGTTAAATTATTTTTAAATATTTATTAGAACTGTAAATAACAGCTTTCTTATTATATGTTGTTTCAAATGAAAATATTACTCCAGTCATTATTGCTTTTATTACTTTTACCATTAATAATAATAATAATAATAAGTTATTTTATAATGCAATAACATTTCACAATTTGTACTGTATTTTTGATTGAATAAATGCAGCCTTGGTGAGCAGGATAAGATTATTTTAAAACATTAAAAACCTTACTGACCCCAAACTTTTGACCAGTAGTGTATTTTGCTGTGTATAGTGCTCAGGCAGAGAGCAATGAAAGAGAAAAAGCAGGGAGCAATGCACACTGCCAATGGGAACATAATTCATGCGTGGACCTGATCTAAAGAAGATGTTATGTAAATCATGTGTATTAAATAAGAGAGACATGTAAAACATGCGTTGAACACTGGATTAGTGGATTTTTTGTATTATAGTTTTTCTATGTGAGTTATGCTGTTAAAAAATAAGTTGAATTAATGCAAACAATTAAAACGATCGAACAACAAAACCAGATGCTGAATATATCAATTTACAACCTTGTGGGTCAAAATATATTTCTCAAAGTCTCAGTCATTGCTTCAAATTAATGAACATTGATTTAGCAACATTGTTTGTTATAATAGTAATTATAAAAGTTGCTTTTAAAGTTGTCAAATTTTAAATTGATTATCCTTTTTATTTTTATTGATTTATTTATACATCTCATCAATGCAAAATTACAAGTGTAATACCTGCAAAATTTTGAACTGCAGAATGAAGTAGAGATATTTGTGTATGCGCAGGCTCAGGGATGGGATAATATGTTTGTACTGATTCAGTTACAATCATCCATTTAATTTGCAAAGTCAGTTTCTTCTTAATTAATTATTTAATAAAATTCCATCCATGGGCGACGCGGTGGCGCAGTAGGGAGTGCTGTTGCCTCAAAGCAAGAAGGTCGCTGGTTCGAGCCTTGGCTGGATCAGTTGGCATTTCTGTGTGGAGTTTGCATGTTCTCCCCTTGTTCACTTTGGTTTCCTCCGGGTGCTCCGGTTTCCCCCACAGTCCAAAGACATGCGGTACAGTTGAATTGGGTAAGCTAAAATTGTCCGTAGTATATGTGTGTGAATGAGGGTGTGTGGAGGTTTCCCAGAGATGGGTTGCGGCTGGAAGGGCATCTGCTGCGTAAAAACATATGCTGAATAAGTTGGCGGTTCATTCCACTGTGGCGACCCCGGATTAATAAAGGGACTAAGCCGAAAAGAAAATGAATGAATGAATAAATTTCATCTTGTGATTTTTTTTTTCTTGGATATTGCAATTATGCAGTAGACAATTAGTTGCAAAATAAAATTTCATGTCAACTTTGATGTCTAAATTGCTTTGCATTGTAGCAAAGAAAAAATATAATTAAAAAGTAATATTCTTTCTTGTAGTACAATTTGTACAAGACACAATATATGGGGGTTTTACATTAACATTTATAGTTATAGATTTTCTTTTAGTGTGAAAAAAACATGCGAGTACCTCTATTTGAATTGATATCGTAAAAGTGGTTATTGCAATATTTCATACAAAAATCTAAATTGTATTGAATTAAATTGACCCAATTCTTTTGTTTTGTTCTAAATGTAAATCGAACTAGTAATAGTAGACGAGCAATTTTAATTTTCTTTTCTTTTTCAGAATAGCTTCATTTGTGTTCAGCAGAACAAACAAACTCATCCAGGTTTGGAACAACTTGAGGGTGAGTAAATCTATCTGTATGCCTTAAATCTAACTGTCCTCTTCAGTGTATCTTCAGAGTTCATATTATTCAAAATATTGACATTTAAAGTACAGGGGGATTCAAAAAGAATACCACAAATTTGAAAATCTGTATTTAACCAAATAAACATGATGGAACCTTGGGTAATTAATCAATGTGAAGAGTACTTAACAAAGTTTTTTTTCAATAGAAATTAAGTTCATAGATGTTCAATATGACCCCCTCCAGACACTCGAGTGACATCAACCCGAAAGTTGTGGTATTCTTTTTTAATTACCCTGTATTTCTATACTTTTAGTTTTATGTGAGAATATAGTCAAATTAAATCAGTATAATACCCATAATGATATTGGTCTTTCATCTTTAAAGAATTTGCCAAGTTATTAAACAACCATTTTAAAATTCTGATCAAGAAAAGCACTTTGCAACTGTGACATCGGCCTTCGGTTCTGTTCTATTCATTTCACAGATGCTTTGTAACTATGACCGTACTCTTTAAAAATTACCAGACCATTACTTTAGGGTCAAGTGCACTTTACAGGTTGTCTAAGTGAGGACATTAAAGGGCCAACAATGCATTTAACACTTCTAGCTGAGATATATGATCAGGCTCTTTATTCACACACACACACACACACACACACACGGTTTTATTTTGATAGTCAAGATTGATAAGTGACACGCTAACTATTAGTAAGAAGGAAAGGATTTTTTTTTTATTATTTGCCCAGGTCAACATGTGGTCTTTGTATAAACGTTTTTAAAGAGGGTCTTCCTTATAAAATCACAGAGGAAATGACTGCAGCAACTCATTCAGAAACATTTGCTTAAGATATGAAAAAGAAAGCAGATGGTAAAACAAACACAGAGCAGTGAAAGTAACAGAGAAACGGTTAACAGCTGTTTTCATTAAATCAGCAAGAAAGGCTAAACTGGTAGAGTCGGGCCGTTCTGGCAACAAAGTGATATCACAGTGTGCAATCTCTGTGCCTTTGAGAGCTTCTTGAAGAGAGAGATCCTGATGAATATGTTTTTGCCAATGAGGCTTGCTTGTGTGTAATCATTTGTGACAGTGGTGGAGACGTGAAGACTGAGACTTCTTGAGCGCCGAGAGAGCTGTGTGTATTTTTCCCCAAAAAGAAAAAGAAAACTCAGCAATCCTATTCTGGAGTTATGACCTATTGTCACTGTGGGCAATAGTACAAAACCGTTTCAATAGGAAAATGAGTTATTGCGTTATATAAAGTATATGTCTTTGTTTCGTTTGGTATTTTTAGTGCTTTATTAAAGATGTTAAAAAAAGATAATGCATTGAAAAAAATTATAGTTTTTGCAGACATAGAAAAACAAGGGACAGACAGAGAAACCCATCATCAAACAATAATCTGTGCAATATGTAAAATAAAGCATGAAACAATGAAAAATGGTGACATAAGACATATACAGTGCATCTGGAAAATATTCATAGTGCTTCACTTTTTCCACATTTTTATGTTACAGCCTTATTCCAAAAATTCATTTATTTCCTCAACTCTACACACAATACCCCATAATGACAATGTGGAAAAAGATTTTTTGAAATTTATTAAAAATAAAAAACCTGAAAAATTACATGTACATCAGTATTCACAGCCTTTGCTCAATACTTTGTTGATGCACCTTTAGCAGCAATTACAGCCTCAAGTATTTTTGAATATGATGCCACAAGCTTGGCACACCTGTCTTTGGGAATTTTTGCCCATTCCTCTTTGCAGTACCTCTTAAGCTCTATCAGGTTGGATGGGAAGCGACGGTGTACAGCCATTTTCAGATCACTCCAGAGATGTTCAATAGGATTTAGGTCTGGGTTCTGGCTGGGCCACATAAGGACATTCACAGAGTTGTTGTGAAGCCACTTAATTGATATTTTGGTGGTGTGCTTTGGGTCATTGTCCTGCTGGAAGATGAACCGTTGCCCCAGTCTGAGGTCAAGAGCACTCTGAACCAAATTTTTATTCAGGATGTCTCTGTGCATTGCTACATTCATCTTTCCCTCTATTCTGACTAGTCTTCCAGTTCCTGCTGCTGAAAAACATCCCCACAGCATGATGCTGCCACCACCATGCTTCACTGTAGGGATGGTATTAGCCTGGTGATGAGCCGTGCCTGGTTTTCTCCAAACGTAACGCCTGGCATTCACTCCAAAGAGTTCAGTTTGAGTCTCATCAGACCCAGGGGCGGACTTAGTGATTTGGGGGCCTTAAGCAATTTCCAGGTATGGGGCCCTAGCATTGTTGAAAAATGAACTGTATGTTAAAAGGTATGTGTATATATGTATATATGTGTATATCTGTGTATAATGACATAGGTATTACACAGGTATTACAAAAAGCAGGTGAAATATGAGGACATTGGTGACGTCCTCACTTCTCAAAAAGCGTATAAATCACACAGGATGAGTTTGTTCAGGGAGTAAAGCTGTACACTGTCTCCTGTGAGGGTTGGGTTTAGGGGTAGGGTGGGGTGAGGCCAATGTAATATACGCTTTGATCTGTATAAAATGAATGGAAGCCTATGTAATGTACCCACTTTTCACAAAAACAATATGTATGTGTATATCTGTGTATATATATATATATACAGTATATATATATATATATATATATATATATATATATATATATATATATATATATATATATATATATATATATATATATATATATATATATATATATATAATATATATATATATATATATATATATATATATATGTGTGTGTGTGTGTGTGTGTCTCTGTATGTATGTATGTATGTATGTATATATATATATATATATATATATATATATATATATATATATATATATATATATATATATATATATATATAATCTATATATATATACATACATACATACATACATACATACATACATACATACATACATACATACATACATACATACATACATACAGAGACACACACACACACACACACACACGCAAAGTGAAGAGCTGGGGGGGTTTGGGGGCTGAGGGGGGTACCTCAGCCAATGAGGGGAGAGGGGCAGTGGCTCTAGCCACCGGGCCACCCCCCTGTGCATGGCCCTGATGTGTTTTATAGTGTGTCCATATCCCTCAAAGCTGTTTAGAAATAAATGCTTAGAGATGGTGTGACCAAAGTCCCTAGTCTTTAGTATGTGCCTTTGATGTACTCCTTGGCCACATTGTAGCCCGATAATGTCAATAGACTGGACTGTCTTAGCAACTAGCTAAATGTTAAGGAGGATTAATCAAAAAAACAGTAGAAAATATACAATTGTGAAATGTTATTGCACTTTAAAATAACTGTTCAAAAGTAGTTTATCCTTTCATTTAATCATTTATTCCAGTGGTTTTAAAGATGAATTATCAGCTTCAGTACTCCAGTCTTCAAAGTCACATGATCCTTCAGAAATCTGTTTAATATTAATAATAATCATCATTATTAATATTAATTGTAATAGTAATAAATCAATATTGACTGGAGTAATAATTTCATTTGGAACTAGATACAATAAGAAATCAGTTATTCAAAATTTTAATAAATATTATAATTTATTATTTAAAGAAACCTAATGTTAAGTTACTAATGTACAATTAAAAGAAATAAATTTAAAAAACAAGGTCACAAACTATGTCGTATTTCTACTTTTTTCCCCAAATGTTCTCAAAATTCTCCCTACCTGCCTCTACTCTGATCGCTGGCAGACTGGTGTCACTAAAATCTCTGTGATTGTGAACAACAGCAAGAAAATAATAATAAACGGTCCATTTAAATGATTAAATTTAATACAGAAGCAGATGGGTTTGACTGTACAAGGGAAATAACTCATGCCAGCGGTGCTAAATCATTTGCCGTCAATATGCAGCAGAGGTATAATGATCCGCTCTCAGGCTGCAGTGTGAGAGGTGGCTAGGTAGCGCTGTGCTGCCTTTGAGCGCTCTGAGCGGGGGAGAGACCCTCGGCATCACCCGCAGCTCGTTGCAAAGAGTAACGTTAGGAACAGTACAGCACGGACACGAGTCCCTAAAAATCTCTAGTAACACCTAAAAACATTCGCTAGTCGCTTTTTTTTGTTGTTGACAATTTGGCACTAGGGGAGTCTGAAAAGTCGCTAAGCTGACAACACGGGCAGGCAATGTATTTGATTGAACTGAAGCGCTCACACCTCGCGCATGTGCAGTACAGATGGAATGTTCCATTATTCATGGGGGCCCCCCGGTTTTGAATAGTAGTAATAACGTTAAAATATTAACAGTTATAGACAGATTTTACAACATATGACAGAAAATGTATAAAAGAGCTATATGATTAATATAGGCTTCTTGGCATTGATCGGGGCCCCCTAATTCCCCGGGGCCCTAAGCTTATATGGTAAGTCCGCCCCTGATCAGACCAGAGAATTTTGTTTCTTATGGTCTGAGAGTCCTTCAGATGCCTTTTGGCAAATTCCTAGTGGCTTCCATCTGGCCACTCTACCATACAGGCTTGATTGGTGGATTGCTGCACAGATGGTTGTCCTTTTGTAAGGTTCTCCTCTCTCCACAGAAAAATGCTGGAGCTCAGACAGAGTGACCATCGGTTTATTGATCATCTGCCTGACTAAGGCCCTTCTCTCTCGATCACTCAGCTTAGATGGCCGGCCAGCTCTAGGAAGAGTCCTGGTGGTTCCAAACATCTTCCACTTACGGATGACAGAGGCCACTGTGCTCATTGGAACTTTCAGAGCAGCAGAACTTTTTCTGTAACCTTCCCCAGCCTTGTGCCTCGAGACAATCCTCTCTCGGAGGTCTACAGACAATTCCTTTGTCTTCATGCTTGGTTTGTCCTTTGACATGCACTGTCAACCCTGAGACCTTATATAGACAGGTGTATGCCTTTTCAAATCATGTCCAATCAACTGAATTTACCACAGGTGAACTCCAATTAAGCTGCTGAAACATCTCAAGAATTATCAGTGGAAACAGAATGTACCTGAGCTCAATTTAAAGCTTCACGGCAAAGGCTGTGAATACATATGTACATGTGATTTTTCAGGTTTTTCATTTTTTATATATTTGCAACAATTTCAAAAACTCTTTTTTTACATTGTCATTATGGGGTATTGTGTGTAGAATTTTGAGGAAATAAATTCATTTAATCCATTTTGGAATAAGGCTGTAACATAAAAAAATGTGAAAAAAGTGAAGCGCTATCAATACTTTCCAGGTGCACTCTACAATCTACAAAAAGACACAACAATGGATGTAAAAAGAGAAAGAGAAAAAACTTACAAATCTTCAGAAATGAAACAATATGATTAGACTTTGTGGTGTTTTATCTCATTCAGTGGTTTATCTCATTCTTTCCAAATGTAAAGTGGAGGTGAGTCCAAGAAGCCAGTCAAAAAAAAGAGGCCTAACATTTTTTTTTCCAGAAACAAAGGATAACTTTTTTTTAGCTATAATCATGCCATACTGTACAGGTAACTGGTTAAGAGTCTCCAGAAAATCTGAACAGCCAAAAATTGCAATCATTGACTCAGAGAGTAAAATACAACTGTAAACCTTAGCAAAGAACTGAAATATTTCTAACCAAAAAATCTGAATTTGAGCACTTATTGCATGTGGGGGAAACCGAAGGATAGAATTATCTTAGTTTAGAACAGTGAAGTCTGTGTAATACTTTGTACTGCATAAGGTTGTGTCTAGAACTTATAGAACATGAATAAACAGATAAAAGGCATTGATCCCAATTAGTCTCAGAGATTAAAATTTCTAGGTCTTCTTCCCAAGCAACTTTCAAATGAAGAGAAAAAAAAATCTGTTCTGTTTTTTAAAAGCTTTAAAAAATAAAGAGGTTAGGCTCCAAGATAAAGCATTTCATTAATCATAAAATGATGCAACAACTGGTAAACTGAAGTTTTTCATCTGTATTAGTATTATATACACAACTTATGGTGAAGAAGGGCAGTAAGAGACATTTTGGCTTACTTCATTTCTGGCCTGTGTCCAATATTGACATGATTCAGACTGAATTACAACAGCATGCATGCACAAAAACAGCTAGAGCTTTTCTAAACCCCAAATTATACAAATAATTACACCAAACTCTGATCTAGATCTTTTCACTGAAAGTCCTCTTTTAGTTTCCCCCCGAATCGCAAAGCCTGGGCTACTTTTCAGGAAATAATGATAAACAGCTCTGACAGCTTGGCAAGAAGGGACAACTGACTCCTCAGAGAGATTCTGAATACATTTCACAGCAGTCCTCTCTATAAGAAAAGGAAATGCCAACATCTTGCAGTAATAGTCTCACCAGATCGAACAATTTCGTCCTTTGTGAGCAGTGAAGCCCTGAGCTCTGGAGTTGCTCCGAGTCGTCTGTGTGAGTGAAAATACACAGGGCTCATGTTCTGTTTTCTCACCGAGTTAACAGAGTTAAACTGAGTTTAATCAGACCACATCGCAAAACTGCAGAACTTTCTCATTACTGTTAATCTAATGGTATGCCATTGAATCACTGCTTTACTTTACAAAAACATGTTTATAAGAAAGCAGCGTCAGAAATGGATGTGCTGTATTACAGTTCTGCTGTGGAATGTCAGAGAATTTGCATGAGACTGTTTGCTCCTTTCCTCCCAAATGGGCCATCTAATCTCTCTAATTGGGAAAGGGAGAAAATGTTGAAAGGTGGGGGTGGGGTGGAGGGCATTTTTGGCCAGCTGCCCAAGCTTTGTGGTTTGAGCGCAGCAGTGTGATAGGGTCAATGTAGCATGGATAACACAGTCCGCTCTGTTCTCCAAAACTGTCCGTTCTCTTTCTGTAAATCTGGGCCAGGCGATGATTGTGATCAATCACTGACAGAGAGAAAGCATTCAAATTTTCCATGAATATGTTGTGTATGTTATGTAACATCATATGTGACTTCTCATACGTGGCCAAGCCAAAGTATTTTTTTTTTGTATAAAGCTGTGAAGGACACATGCAAAAGGATATACGTAGAATAGCTGCAAAAGAATAGAATAGAATGCAAAAGAATAGCTGTGTGTTGCAACAGTGACGAGAAGGGCTTTTCACTTTGCACTTCACCTGGAGTGATTGTTTTTCTAAGCAATGCTTTTATCTTTAAGTAAAGAAAGATTTTACTTTTGTAACTGAGAAGCAAGGTTAGCACCTTGTTTTATCACTGGGGTATGAAATGCAGCTCCAGAGCAAGGCTAACCTCGCTATGTAGTGTCAAACATGTGCAGTGTGAAACAATGGTGTTTGAAAGTTATGAGGCTTAACAACTGACAGCCTATCACATCTCATATTCTTTTGCATTAGACTGTAATGAAAACACCTTGTGTTATAGAGAAACAGTTGACAAAAGCTATGGGAGATGCAGCAGTTTGAGAGAAGAGAATGTTTTATTCTCCACTGTATTGTTTGTATATTTCATTGAGCAAAAATCAGGCAGCAATATATAACTGGATGCACAACCGTTGAGCCTTTCTGTAAAATGGTTGTGAGATGCATTCACCCAGTTGGTAAAGGCAATATTGCCTAGGATTCTGTTTACCTAGCATTTAGAACCCACGGTTAATCTTTTCAAAGATCAAAGGATTGGTCATGGCCATGGGATCTTGACTCTTACTGCTGACCAAATGGCAAAGGCAGTGCACAGGGCATATCTTCACAGAAATTTCAACATTATTCATCACATTAGTACATAAGCTTTAATGGTTTAGCGACATCAAGCATAACTGTTGTGTATAGATTTTAAAAATCTAAACAACAGTTATTTTGGGCTTTTAGGACTTGTATGAGATCCACTGAGGACATATTGAGAATTTATTGCAAATATTTACCCTAAAATATTCAGGCCATTCATGAATATTTACAGGGTGTGAATTACAGGGGGATTTGCAGGGGATTGACACCCCCCCCCCCCCCATCCAAACAAGATGGTAGTAACTTTAGACTTAAATAGTAAGAAATAGCTTTCTTCAATATTAGCTTTCTTAAATATTAATAATAAAAAATGTGTAATATAACCCCCCCCCCAATCCCATAGTGGTTCATACCCTTGTGATGCATTCAATCCAGCCAATAAATGGTAAGAAAAATATCATTCAACAGTCTGAAACTGGCAGTTCTACACTCTCAGAAATAAAGGTACGCGAGCTGTCACTGGGGTGGTACCTTTACAAAAGGTACAAATTTGTACCTAAAAGGTTTATATTAATACATCAAGGATACATATTAGTACCTAAAAAGTACAAAAGTGTTCCTCTTTTGTAGGTTTTGTAGGTACTAATATATACTTTTTAAGGAACCAATATGGACCCTTCGAGTACAAATGTGTACCTTTTGAAAAGATACCACCCCAGTGACAGCTCGCGTACCTTTATTTCTGAGAGTGTAGAGCACCGATAGACATCTTAATTATTCACAAAACAAAAAAAATAGGTGTTTATATCTGCATGTAGCCTAAAATAAAGAAAAATTTGACACATAATTTGTATAGTTTGACCTTTAGTAACCTCTAAAATAGTCACTAAATAACCCTCAAAACACTGAAAATGTATACATTTTATTAATAAATTAGATGTAATTTAAATACATTCATAAATGTAAATTTGAATGAAATCCTTTAGTTTAAATGACAAATCCAGCTCTTTTAATCCTTCATATATAGAAAAATAAAACATCTGTCTGCCAAACGGCTGTTAAATTGTGTGAAATGGAAAGACATAAATCAGAGTAAAATTAAACTGTATGAAACACAACTTGTTAGTGAAGTCGGTCCCAATTGCATTGGAATTCAACCATTAGTGAATTATGGGTTTTAATTTCTTTAAGAATGGGTATTTAAAACAAATGCAACCTGATCATTTTCCAGAAAAAACCCATTCCTTTATTACTTTCATATTTGTTAAGCGATATATCTGAGATTCCAAAGTAGACTAAAATTGATGGTTTTAATCAACCAAAATTTTAAAATTTGATTAAATCGTAAATAAACACACTGTGCTTAAACTGAAATATTTCTCAAGCTTAAGTTGTCTCTTCATTTTGACAGGCTGAGGTTTGTCAAGCTAAATAGCCGGCAACAGCAGTAAAACAAGAGCCTAACAGTAACTTCTGAACATAACGTTTGTTTTGGTGCTAAGCAGTTGGGCAGAGGCATCAGATGAGACATGCAAGTCATTTTGAGAACCAAATATTCTGTCTCGGGGTAGACGGCCCGCATTCTCGACCTTCATCGAACTCTTACCGCCACCCTTCAGATGACGTCAGAAATCACAACAACTGACGGGACCAATAGTGTGCTGCATGCAGATCTCAGGGGTCTGTGCGACTGCATAGACGCAGCTAGAGTAGTCGGAGTGAGCTCAACTTTTCCCATCTCTGTGATTTGAATAAGACGCAGTGCGAGATCGCTTTTGATATGTTTTGATGTCATTTATAGGCTAAACTCTTTGTTTATTACTGGATTACTGCAAACTATTTCAATGCGCATCAAGATACCCTGCACGTTTTGCCCTCGCGGCAGTGAGCAAAAGTGATTCATTTAAAGCAGTTGGGGTTTTGTCTACGGAGGGACTTGGTGCGTGGAGAAGGGAGAAACAAATATGAGCACATTTACTAGTGTAAACCTGTTAACAACCCACGACCAGGAGGGGATATGGAACAAGAGGAGCTGTTTGTGACAATTTCTGCCGAGAAACCTGGATTACGGACCACCAAATGGAAACATTTGATCCAGAAAGTTAACTTTTAAGCTGTTGCATGCGGGCACATGAAGGAATGGCAAACTCTGGCAACTCAGTCACTCCCTGCCCGTGGATATTGTTTTTGTCCATCGGCAGTGTGTTCTTTAATGCTTTATCCACCGCGTCTCCGACACACAACCAGCGTTTAATATGCTGGCAGGCTATCATGAAGTGCCAAGGAGAGCCTGATTGTCATTACGCGTATACTCAGTATGTTCACGCGTGCGATCCGGTGATAAAGGGCAACAAGAAGGTATGTCCCAGCCACTGCATTTCTTCCATCATTCAGCTCAACCTAACAGTGAACGGCCCTGCGCTGGAGGACTGCGAATGCGCATCGGACACTGTGTGTATGATGACCAAGCGAGCCATCGAGCCCTGCATGCCCAGAACCAGCCACATGGGCTGCACCGAAGCCCGTAAGCAGTGCGAGAAGGACCCCGAGTGCAAGACCGCCATGCTGGACTATCTGTACCACTGCAGGAAACTCTTCGGAGGAAACCGCTGCTCGGACGACTGCCGGACGCTCATCGGCAACATGCGCTCCAACCCCAAAGCACAGCTCCTGGACACCTGCGTGTGCGACGGTAATGAGAGGACCACATGCGAGTATGTCAAATTCAGCATGAAAAACTTATGCTTTGGCGACGGTTATGGCGGGAGTGGCTTTTCAGATACCGAGGACGATTTGGAGGAAGACTACGAGATGGATTATGAGGACGAAGCGAGCGATGCCCGGGATTTACGAACACAAAGTAGTTTGATTGTGTTGTCCACCATTTTGGCCTTTTTTGTTATGTTGTATTAAGATACTATTTTCATAATTCAGTGAATAGCTGGCCCCAGAAACTGGTTCCCATCACAAATAGTCGCCTAAATTGTAAGTTAAAATTAAATGTTTTTTTTAATCATATTTCACTCAATGCAATATCTCAACATTCTGACGTTTCTTCTCAGAATAACGAGTTTGTATAGTTGTAAACTCCCAGTTGTGCAATTTGTTTGGTTTGTTTTATTTTTAATTTGAACTCTGAACTTACATTTGTCACTTTAGCCTAAAAAGTTAGTCTTGTGAGATATAACTCGGATTTGTGAGAAGTAAACCCAGAATTATGAGAGAGCAAACTCACAATTGTGAGAAATATATTTGCAATTCAGAAGGGAAAATGTTTATATTCATTTAGAGTAGTTAACTAGAAACCTTAAATCAAAACTGGCAAGAAAATCGATATTGTGGAGAAAAAAAAGTACGAATTCTGAGATGTTTCCACGTGTTTGCGTGGGTTTCCTCTGGGTGCTCCAGTTTCCCCCACAGTCCAAAGACAGGCACTATTGGTGAATTGGGTAAACAAATTTGGCCTTAGTGTATGAGTTTGTGTGTAAATGCGAGTGTGTATGGGTGTTTCCCAGTACTGGGTTGCGGCTGGAAGGGCATCCGCTGTGTAAAACATATGCTGGAATAGTTTGTGGTTTATTCTTTTTTTTTCTGCATAGGTATCTGCGTATTTATCCTGGATGGAGATAAATGATCATTTGGTTACTACAGCAAAAGTACACATGCATACTTTTAATGAACTGCATTGAATACAAGTAGCTTCTTAGCCTACTTATATCTTTATTGTAGGTTTACATGCGTGTGTGTGTTTTTTATGTTTTAAGATGAATGTAAGGAGACAAAATGGGCTATATTGGAGATGTGCAAGATGACATTCTTATACTGTAAAACCCAAAAAGTTAAGGTAACTCACGCCATTTGAGAAAACCGATGGCAACAAACCATTTAGGTTCAAAAAGTAATCCTAATGAGTACTGTGAACTTACTCCATTTGAGTAAACAAAGCAATTTGTGCACAGTAAAACCTGATAAATGAAGAGAACTCAAATCAACTGAGTACTGTAAAACTCAATAAGTTAAGTCAACTCAAATCGTTTGAGGAAACCGATTGCTACAAACCATTTGAGTTAAAAAACTAATCTATATGAGTACTGTGAATTACTCCATTTAAGTTGAAGTAATGAGGTATTTAATTAACTCATTACTTTCAACACTGAGTTCAAAACTCTTTTCAAATGAGTAGAATTAACTTTCAGTAAATTTTGGGTAAACTACACTCCATTTGATAAAGTTGACTGTTGGGTTTTACAGTGTATGAAAAACTATTAGAGTGACAGAAAAGAAGCACTCTGAAAGTGATCGAATAATCTGCATAAAGCATTTGACCCAATTTGCAGCCATTCATTAAGTGATATTTTTCATTGAGCAGAAGGTCTTGTCTTGAGTTTGTTGTTGTACGGTAACATTTCTTTAAATTTGCTTTTGATTAATGTACATGTACACAAGAGAGATTGCCAACTGTAAAATAAATAAGGAAAAGTGGTCGAGCCAGAATCACATAGCTAAAGGTCTTTTCAAAACCTAGTTGAGCTGCCAAAATCTACACAGAATGAAAATACTCAAGTTGTCTTTGATGTAAAGAAAATATGTGCTCTACTATATATTAAGTTATTTTGAACTATATGGTTGAAACTGTTATTCAAAGAGATGAAAATACTGGAAGTTTATTTTTGTATAAAAGATTGTTTAATGTAAATTGTAGGTAAACAACATATTGTAAATGTGTATAGGGATTCTGTATCATATAATTGTGTAAATAATGTTGATAATGCAGTGTAAACCTCATCATGCTCATAAAGATTGCCTTCAAATTATTTCAAAGATCAAATTACTTTTCTTGCCTGCTTATTTCATACACAAAAGTGGCCGTACATTTTGTACAATTGTACATATGAAGAGTTTAGATGCAAAAACCTCTAAATGCCATCTGAGCATTTTTATCAGGCTCCTGTGTGTATGTTCAGTAATATCACTTTTATGGCAAAAACAAAAATTGACTTTAATGGTCTTTAAAGTGAAATATCTCAACATGAACAAAGGAGGCTGAGAAAAATGTTTATTTTTTATGGAAATTTCAGACGGCACTTAGAGGTTTTTGCATCTGAACTCTTCATATATTTATCTTGCAGACCTTTTTTCTCAAATAAATTCAGTTTTAACATAAACTGACAATCAGATTTATAAAATGTTAACATACTGTTTAGTATATATGCTAAACATGTATAAATATATAACATATAGTCAGAATTATTAGCCCCCCTGTTTATTTTCCCCCCAATTTCTGTTTAACGGATAGAAGATTTTTTTTCAACACATTTCTAAACATAATAGTTTTAATAACTCAGTTCTACACTCTCAGAAATAAAGGTATGAGAGCTGTCACTGGGGTGGTACCTTTTCAAAAGGTACACATTTGTACTCGAAGGGTCCATATTGGTATCTCAAAAGTATATATTAGTACCTACAAATTTTAAGAGGAACACTTTTGTACTTTTTAGGTATTCATATTGAGGTATTAATATAAACCTTTTAGATACAAATGTGTACCTTTTGAAAAGGTACCACCCCAGTGACAGCTCACGTACCTTTATTTCTAAGAGTGTAATAACTGATATCTTTTATCTTTGTCTTAATGACAGTAAATAATATTTGATTAGATATTTTTCAAGACACTTCTTAACAGCTTAAAGTGACATTTAAAGGCTTTACTAGGATAATTAGGTTAACTAGGCAGGTTAGGGTAATAATTAGGTAAGTTATTGTATAACGATGGGTTGTTCTGTAGACTATCGAAAAAATATATAGCTTAAAGGGGCTAATAATTTTGACCTTAAAATGTTTAAAAAAAAATTAAAACTGCTTTTATTCTAGCCAAAATAAAACAAATTTCTCCAGAAGAAACTTTCTCCAGAAGAAAAAATATTATCAGACATACTGTGAAAATGTCCTTGCTCTGTTAAACATCATTTGGGAAATATTTAAAAAAGACAAAAAATTCAAAGGGTCGCTAAAAATTCTGACTTCAACTGTATATATAATTAGCATTTATGCTGAACATTATAAAAGGAGACTATACAATGTATGGTGTTCAATACAAAATAAATAAATAAAATTCAGTTTCCACCTGACATCCACCGACGTCTAGAAAAGTTAGGTCATTATCACGAGCATGTGCTAGTCGAACATTTTGGCTCTGTCCCTTCCTGCACTTGACCTTGTAAACATAAATGTTTACAGAGGGAGTTAGTCTAAGTTCCCAGAGACTTTCCGTATTTAAGGAAACAAATGAGGTTGTCTTTAAATGGGATCAGGGTTGAGCATGAGCCAAGCAAGGCCTTTACTGGCTTATTTGTTCAAAGGCTGAGTGTTTATTTAAAGTCTTCACTCAAGCTGACAAGGAAAAAAGCAGATCTCGCGTGAATGAAGCCTCAAGTAGCCATCACAAACACACTCGCTCAGCTACTGTGTGTGTGTTTAAGTGGGCTTGTCATTGAGTTTGCTTCTCAGCGTGAGTAGCTCTTGGCTAGTACAAATCTCCTCTTGGATTCCATATGCCTCTTTGTTCTCTGAAGTTTAATATAACAATGCCAGCCTGATACCTAGTTAGCATTCCAAATACAAAAGAGCAGAAAGGTATTATCCCATAAAATATAATAGAAGTTGCCTTTCCCCCAATACCTTAAAACCGCCAGGTTCTCACAGAAGTGAACCACTGGGGAAAACAGTGAATTTTCACGCATTTATCAGAAGAGCTGTATCCAAGATGGCAGACGTGGTGCTCGGTTCATTTTGAGGGAGACGCGGGACAAGGCTCTTCAGTGTTAATGAATGAAGGAGAAGTCGAGTGGCACTTCTGTCATGCTAATACTAAACACACAATAGAGGCGGCGTACAATGAGCAGGCACTTCATTCTGTCTTCTAGTGACACCTCTAGAAAGAGCGAAGAGAACTTTCTGGAGAGAGCAGAAGGGAGAGGTGGCACAATGTGAATTATGTTAATCTTGTTCAGTGGCGGAGGCTACTTTTTCACACACTAATAAAGTAGATTCTCTAACACTTTTCGACCTTTTATTGGTTTCAAGAAAAGTATCATGTAGAAAAATATTCTGTTTAATATAAACATTAAAAGGGAGTATGCCGGTTTCTCTGAATTTACAAATATTTTAAAATTAAAATGTTGTTATTTAGAGCATAAAATGACTATTGGTCAAAAAAGATGCCATGTTATAAGCAATTTTTTTGATGAAATATACCAGATATTTAATCACAACAAAACAAAATGTGATTATTATTTTTGACCAATTGTCATTTTCTAAAAAAATCTCCGAATGGCAATATTTTTATTAGAAATTTGGAAGAAATGCTAGAAGAAATACTTTATAGAATAAAACTAATACAAACATTTTACTCAAACATATAAAATTGAAGTCAGAATTATTAGACCCCCCCCCCCCCCCTGTTTATTTTTTTCCCCAATTTCTGTTAAACGAAAAGAAGATTTTTTTCAACACATTTCTAATCATAATAGTTTTAATAACTAATTTCTAATAACTGATTTATTTTATCTTTGCCATGATGACAGTAAATAATATTTGACTACATATTTTTCAAGACACTTCTATACAGCTTAAAGTGACATTTAAAGGCTTAACTAGGTTAACTAGGCAGGGGTGCGTTTTCGAAAACCATCGTTAGCCAACTAAGGTCGCAAGTTCCGTCATTACAAACATAGTTCGTTGATTTGGCGTTTCCCAAATCTGTCATTTCAACAAACATTCGCAAACTGCGTCGCAAACTTCCACGCTTGCAACTACACCTCTAGATCTGGGTTAGAAACATTTCCTGGCTGTGTTCTATTCACAGTTATCCCCCCTATGCTCTATTCATTTAGAACATTCTAACATTTAAACTTGGAATTATTTTTTTTTTTTAAAAAGCATTAAAGTCAGCTCTCTTAGGTGTAATTTGCTTTTTAAAGTATTTTTACAGTTCAGTTTTAGCAATCTTCATGTTTACAATTGCGCTCCCTTCGCAGTGCACTTTGAAAACATGGATGTCATTTTGAACACAGCCGTGGCTCATGACGAACGCTATAGGTGACCTATTATTTAAAAGCGGAATTAATGTTACGTCTCCAAAGCTTGTGAAAACAAAGGACATGCATACGTTAATCGTTTAAATTGATAGTAGGTTATTTAAGTGTCTGTACTGTATATGACATGGGCCTGTTGGTTAGAACATTTCTGCAGTGGTTTGCATGTGTCAATTTGTAAAAGTAGACTTTAAAAAATAAATAAATAAACAATATCCTACTTAAATAATAATAATAAAAATAATAATCGTCATCATCATTAATATGATAATATTATTATTAAAGTATGATTTTTTCATTTCCTAATAAATATTAAATTTCATTTCTCAATAAATAGTCTTATTATTTATATGATTTATATATGATATTAGAGTATGTGTTAGCTTTTGTAGGTGATTCTATGTCAATTTGGAATAGAATATGTAATATTCTTAATAATATTTGTAAAGGAAACACAGGCCCTATATGTGCCATTTACATATATTTCATTTAATATGGAAAACGAGTGCATGTTTTTACCAAAACTAATATTGGATTTTTTTTAATGCGTGTGCGTGTAAAACAATATAATTTGCACAAAGAAATGATGGGGTTCTTCTCTAAAGAAGTTATTACTCCACCCCGTTTAGAGCATCCTTAATATGGGCGTTTTACGTTATAGCTAACTTGGTTCAAACGATGGATCTGCGACAGAGAAACTACGGGTTTTGGGAAACACTCATCACTACATCGTTCTTTTGCCAAATGATACATCGTACTATGATAGTTCAGCCGCTATGTTACGTCGTTGTTTGGGAAACGCACCCCAGGTTAGGGTAATTGGGCAAGTTGTTGTATAAAAATGGTTTGTTCTGTAGACTATCAAAAAATATATAGCTTTAAGGGGCTAATAATTTTGACCTTAAAATGTTTTTTTTTGTTTTTTTTTTAGCCAAAATGAAACAAATAGGACTTTCTCCAGAAGAAAAATATTATCAGACATACTGTGAAAATTTCCTGTAAAAAAACATCATTTGGGAAATATTTAAAAAGGAACAAAAAATTCAAAGGGGGGCTTATAATTCTGACTTCAACTGTACATTTAGTAAACACAGTGCATCCAAAGAAGTGGTTTCTTAAATGATGTATGTCAAAGTATAAGAATCCATACTGACTCCTAACTGAACTTTCCAATTGTTTACTGTGAGTTAGAAGTAACAACGTGAGGTGAACTGACTATTCATCCTCATCAGGTGAAGGGCCCCATTGAGACTTTGTAAAAAGGGAGCCATTTCTCAGATCAGGCATGCTGTGTTAAACCTGTCACATTCAGTTTTTGCTAAGAACAGACCCCTTTAAAACTGACAACACTGCTGTTAATCCAGTTATATCCGCTGATCTGAGTGCATGAGAAGTGAAAAACAGCAGAGTTGAAAACATGGTTCTATATCAGTTCTTGTGCCAGCATGGTGTGCAGCTGGAGTTGTATTTGATGCAAGATTCAGCATGTGATAAAAATTCCCAACCATCCTCTTATCTGAACTGACATTATCTACATCAGAGATCATAGCGTTACGTAAGCAGCAAGACAGGGACCGGTCTCTTATTGTGGAATGTTTTCCTAGATTCCATTTCAGCTGTTGATTGGGGCAAAACCAAACATAAAAACCATTTGAGATTCGGTTGTCAGGCCAATGGATGGGAAGATGGGGGTTGGTTTTAAAGGGGTTCTTAAAAGAAGGAATTTGGGGGAAGGGCTGACTGTGAAGGGCCTTTTATGAATGACCCTACATGGACAAATAGAGGAGACCCCTCCACACCATCAGCATATTTCGGGCTGCAGTGGCTGGACTGCATGGGTGCTTATGACTTGATTGCACTTCTATGTCCATTTTTTCCTTCTATCGAGCGGATGAAAAAAAAAGAGGGGAGCAGTGAAAAGAGTGCGAGAAGAGAGACAAAACTGTGCTGACATGGGGCATAACTTAATTTTCACGGTGCCGAGACAGATGGGAAAGGTAATGTGGCGTGACGGCTCTTAGAAACTTCAATGGATGCCTTGACCTCATGGAAGTTCGAATCTGACTGCACTAAGACATTTTTTTCCTTCTTCTTTGGGGGTGGAGCACAAGGTGCACCTTTTAGCTCGGTGCTTTGAGATGTTTTCCTTTTCTCTAAAAAACTGCTCAATTTTATTTATCATACAGAAAAATGTGAGCAATGGAATTTTACCATCAAACTGCTCCGGTTCAGTAGATTCAGAATATGTGAAATAATTTGAAGTGTTGTTTTGGGATGGGGTCTCAGTCTAAAGCCATTCCCACCACAAGCTGACTCTTGAAGGGTATTGAAGCTGAAAGGAGGTTCTCAGAGGCTCAATAGGGAGTTAAGAGTGCTACTCTATTAACCTGACCTCTAGAGGCCCAAGACGAGTGAAAAGTGAGCCATCTACCTAAACTTCACAGCTGTTCCTCATACATTTATTTCTTTTGTGTGCTTTTGTATGAGCAAATTCTTTGTCCTTATTGACAGATGGCATAATAACTACTTTTACCTTCGAATGTTGATTTTGCTCTTGCAGTTTGCAATGTGGGAGAGTGGCTAATTTAGCCTGAATCTAAATAGGCAGGTAATGTTTTATTATAATTTTGGTATATATGTATATATAATATATGGTATATATTTGGTGTAATAATTTGGTTTGCTTTTGTAATTTAATTTCAGTATTGTGGTATATTTAAAACACTTTAAAGACATGGGTAAACAGACTGTAAACTTTGTGTTGCGTTATCAATTTTGACCACAAGCTGGCAGTGTTGTCAATGTCATAAAACAGTCTTTATGAGAGTGAATAACTGTTAATACAAACCAACTTGTTTATTTGTAATTTTATACATATATATTTTTAATGTTGTGTGGTTTTATTGTGTCTTAACAGTAGTCTTCACTGGTTTTGTCTCCTTTGCAAATTCCATTTGATAAACCTCGATTATTGCAGGAGCGTGAGCGCGTGCGGCGCCCTCCAGAGCAGTGGGACCAAGCAGACCAGCAGCCCCAGTTCCCCAGCTGCTCAAAAGACTTGCCTATTAAACAAATAATACAGTGAATGGCCCACTCGAATCAGCAGAAATGAAGAGTATGAAAGTTTCACAGGCTGTTTCATGAAGCACACACCTTTCATCATTTCCATGTCAATGATCTGACACGCAACACCTTCAGATCCTGGTAAGCACATGCATTTACACTGTCCATCTATCTGGATCACAGTGCCACCGTTCTGGCAAGGCTGGCACTTACACACACTGTACTCAGCCACATATTCATCCAGAGCTCTTTTGAGATTGTCCCGCCTCGGCTGAGCATCAGGAAAGCTCAAAGGGATGGCATTGTAGATGGGTTCAGGCTGCCAGATAAAAATGAAAACAAATTGTGTTCAATTAAATGGTTTCTCACAGCGAGTCCTGGCGTGTAAAGTGAATATGAGAAGAGTCTCACCTCACTCTGAATGAGTGCTGGCAGAAGGGTGATGGTCCTTGCCCATTCCACATACTGGGTGTAGTCTAGAATGCCATCTTTAGTGAGCTGAGACTTCATGGCTACTGCTGAGGCTGCACTGCCCCCTTTCACTTCAATCAGGACCTTATCAATAACCCCCTTGTTGTTTTTGTCATCTGGTGAACGAGGTGGTGCACAATAGTTTTTTAGTAGTAGTATTGTAAAAGAACCTTTTTATAATCAGAAAGCATGCATCTCAAAAACATAAAGGTTCCATTTAACATGTCCTTTGTGTAACACAAAGAAAGAACAGATTTTTTTTGATGTCATTTCTAAGTAAATCATACTTATAAAAGTTGGTTCACCTCCAAATAAAAATTCTCTGATTGACAGGCTTCAAAATGTTTATTATGAGGTGATGATAATAACTTTTAATAATAATAATAACAAATGCATCCATTTGATTTGTGCTGTTTGATCCAAGTCTTCTAAAGAGACATTCCCACATTAATACAGACAAGGCTAAACCCTCAAGCATACCTACTACAGCCCTTAATCTTTCCTTTGTTGACATTTTTGGGCATAAAGGTCTTAAGTGTGAACCCAGATTTTTAAATAAATTTCATATCACTTAAAAAAAATAAATCATCAATTTATGCATTTTATATTTTTTTAAATGCTTTTATAAAAAGTGTATATACCTCTAAAAGTACAAATTGTTTTAATTTTAGTATTGCCCATTAATTCCCTATGAGACAAATTATGGAGTTGAATTTAAAGAGTACTTTTATTGAATCAAGTCCCCTTTTTGTGTTTACAAGTGGCAAACTTATAAAAAATAGCCATGTCTTTAAAAAATAAAAGATTTTTTTTTCAGTTGGATGATTTTGGACACAAAAAAATATGAAATGATGGTGGCTAATGATTACATAAAAATATTAAAAAGTGAACTGTTCAGATAATTCTTAAAACACACAAGAACTGCATTTGATTTGGCTGTTTTAAAGCAGTGTAAAAAAATCATGGTTAGGGTGAAATTGAAAAGAAATGGGAAAAGTGAAAAAAACTTTTTGTTTTAGATTGATTTGTCCTAAAGAAATTTTAAACCCATTATAAATCTGGAATGTTTTTCATTTATGCAAAGGCCTGGATCTAGAGCACAAATCTTTTTTAAAGAAAATTGTATCTCTTGTGTGCTTTTTTTAACAATAAATCTAAACTTCATTTCTCTCTAACCTCAGATTTCAGAATTTTATTCCTAGAATGTAAACTAATATCCAGAAACCTTTTACATTAATTTTAGGTTAGAAGTTTTTTTTTTTTTTTTTTTTTTTTTTTTTTTTTTTTTAATTTCATGAAAATATAATTTGTCATGAGCCAGCTTATGGCGCAGTTGCTTGTTTATGTAATGGATAGAAAAGTACAGATATAAAATTTCCAAACAAACACAGCACAGTTGAGAAGTGACTGTAAAAAAATGATATATAATTTTCTTATAAAAAGCAATATTTCCCTATGTAATTGTAATATGTAATTGTATGTTTGGGGTCAGGAGGACCCCAAGGATCAAAACTTTTTTTTTCCTGGGCTGCTCTAAGGTGTAAATGTGTATTATTCACGGCTTAATCCCTGTCTGTGAAACCAAGCCATTATCTCTATATAAAATGAACAGATTTATTTAAGGCTTTTATTCACAGCAAACAATGTTACCACATTAACCAGTGTTTACTATATATGTGAATAAAATCCTAAATTGAATCAGTTAATCTGCAGAAGACGTGTATGTTTAACATATAGATTTACTGATGCATATCGCTTTAAGTTAATGATGTAAGACTAATACACACCTGTGTTTTTGTTTGTTATACTATTGCAGTCATTTATTGGTTTAACCTCTCCTCCTCCTTCTGCTGCTGGGGTAAACTGGAAGTCTGCTTTAAGTCCAAGCTCAAAACACTTTTTGACCGTGTCTTCAGTGACATCTGTGATTAAAGTTGAATCATCAAATGAAGTCATAATTTGAAAATACTTTCAGGTTGAAGACGTATACCACTCATTAACATGGTCATTTAAATATCATGTACAGTATTTTTACATTATAGTATTTTGATCTTATTTTAGAGTTATAATAGAATGTTCTGATGTTGCACCAAAGTTTCCAGTTTTTACAAAAAAGTACTGAAATATTTGATTACTTACGTTTTTGTTGGCGTATATCCTCATTCATTACATAAACAAGTTGATATTCTCCACCAGACTTTCCGTTCTTAGTAAAATGTGTTCCATATTCCTCCAAGAAACTAAAATACTGTCCCTTCTCATACTGTAGTGGCAGGGCATCAACATCATCCAGGAATGTTGAAGACACCTCTAGCCCACGCTGTCTCATGCGGTATGTGGCCAGCTCCACTCTGCCTTTTACTCTCATGAAGGTCTTTCTCTAAAATAGAGAAGATGTGCTGGTCATAAAAGCAAAACATATGTGGCAGATTGAAGCTAGGAAAGTTGTCTTTATCTCTTATATTTTGATCCATATACTTCTATATGTTGTGATCATTTTTCCCCAGTTTTTAATTCCAGTATGAGCATGGACATTGCAATGAAGTAACTGATGACATTTGTACTTATTTATGAAAACTCGATTCATAAATGTAGTAACATTGTATGCTCCTCATGATGCTAATAATGAAGAATGGAGTATATATTTTTTTCTCCTCAAGTTTTTTTTATGTAAACATTGATTTATTCATTTTATTTTCAGCTTAGTCTCTTTATTAATCTAGGGTCACCACAGTGGAATAAACCACCAAATTATCCAGCATATGTTTTACGCAGCAGATGCCCTTCCAGCTGCAACCCATCACTGGGAAACATCCATATGCACTCATTCACACACATATACTACGGACAGTTTAGCCTACCCAATTCACCTATATTACATGTCTTTGGACTGTGGGGGAAACCGGAGTACCTGGAGGAAACCCACGGGAACACGGGGAGAACATGCAAACTCCATACAGAAACGTCAACTGACCCAGCGACCTTCTTGCTATGAGGCGATTGTGCTACGCGCTGCGCCATTGTGCTGCCCCTTATGTAAACGTATTTCTGCTAAAATATATTTGACAAACCAGTTAAGTCAAAAGTTATTTATTAACAATGGGACAGTGTTAATTAATTAACCAACATTACTGAAGAGCGCAAATGTATAACCAAATTATCCCAAAGGCTAGTTTTTATTTTAGTCCCTTTGCCAGATGTTTTGAATCAAAAAACCACACAAATACAATCCCAATTGATAACCAAGTCTAAAAATGTACAAATAAAATAAACAATGGATTGTACAAATGCTTAAAAGAAAAAACACTTTAAAACGCACAAAAAAATTATTTAAAGTTCACATTGTTGATGAGAAGCTATTTTTTAAATTATACTTAAGTTAGTTAAATAAAACACACTCTCTAATTGGTTGTAATATTAATCTCCACTGACGTGATGCTAATGCAATAGCTGCGCTTATATTTGTGTCTAGTTTCCAACAGATTTAAATGTAATTAAAGCTGCAGGCAGCGATGAAAGGGACCTCACAACTGGGCTCACCGCCTCCCGGTGGCCTTAGGATGACAGAGAACAGTGGACAATAATAATTTCAACTGATATATACAGTTGAAGTCAGAATTATTATTAAAAACTGCTTTTATTCTAGTTGATTTAAAAAAAAAAAAAAAAAAGACTTTCTTCAGAAGAAATATTATCAGACATACTGTGAAAATATCCTGAATCTGTTAAACATCATTTGGGAAATATTTAAAAAAGAAAAAAAATTAAAGGGGGGCTAATAATTCTGACTTCAACTGTATACATATATATATATATATATATATATATACAGGTGGCGCTATGACTGTGACTCAATATTGAATATCTCATTGAACTTGTGAATTTTCAGACAGATCAGACATTGTTATAAGTACTCAGACATTGAGTTATAAGTACTTCCTTCTCCATGGCGAAACACTGAAATTGGTTGGGGGAGAGAGATTGCAGATGTACGTGAAGAGCAGGGTTGTGGAGGGGAAAGCGATGCAAGTGAAGAGCGGGGGTGGGGGCTTGGAATAGTGATGGGCGTGAAAAAAGCGGGGGGTTGAGTGGGGTTTGGGTGGACTGGCCTAATAAAATCTCTGGAGGCCCCTAAACGCCAAGGGACCTTTGAATTGTCCTAACCCCAACCCACTTCCGACACCTGTAACAAACGTAAATTTTGCCACTTCTGGTTCATGTGCAAAGTTTTGTGAGTTTTTGAGCATGTTTAGACCCTCAAAAATACGAAGAAACAGAGCAATTCCAATAGGGCGTATGCATCGTAGGTGCTTGGTCCCTAATAATGTCAGCCAGAGGCGAAGGAGCTAAGCCATGCATAATCTTGTAAAAACTACACAACAATTTTTAATTGTAATGTTTTCCCAGCTAAGCAAGTTATACATTTAGTACAATAATGAAAACTAAACCGTTTTTGTAAAATTGTAAGTTTTACTTGTTAGTACTTGCTATCGTAATCAGTAATGGACTACAATTTATAAACTACCTAGCATGATGGATCATGAGTAGGCAGAACTCCGCAGATTTTTAGCCCATCATTAGGTCTCTGTATTTACTTGTGTAAATGTAAATTTATATTTATTCAGTTTTTAAATTAATTTCACTAATTTTATTTGGATATAATAATAGTAATATTAAAATGTCCTTATGATTTATGTACAATACAGTTAGTAAAGTAATATTTTCCGTCTTTTAGTAGATATATTATATGAGAGACTTGCTTTGTTTACCAAATAAGTGGATCTAATTGGATTTGCATTGTAAACATTAAATAAAAGTTAAAAATGTATTCTTATTTTACTAAGTTTTTAGTTATGATACTCCTAAAATCATTCCGCATAAATCTGCAGATTTTTTTTTACAAAATTCTCCACAGAAATAGCAAAAATGTCCGCAGATTCTGTCTGGCCCTACCTCATGAGATATGAATTTCAATGAATAAACAGCAAACAAGTAATAAACAGCTAATCAGAAGAGAACAAGCAATAAACAAATAAACCTGAGTCTCATTCACCTTGGTTGTCGTGAGTTCTGATAGCTGTTTGATGATGTTTGTTGTAGTTTGTTTATAATTAGCCCCTGCTGATCCACTTATACCAAATCCAGGAGCGGCTTCTGGGATTCCACCAGAGACTCCTGGATCACCGCCAACACCAGGACCTGCAGCTCCACCACCCTCAGCGGGGCCTTCACCTCCACCACCCTCAGCGGGACCAGCAGCTGCATCACCTTCATTGGGACTGGCAACCTCTCCACCCTCCCCAGCACTTCCAGCATTGTCACCAGCACTGCCAGTATTACCACCCTCGTCGTTTTTGGAAGGCTCAGTAGGTGTAAATTTGAAGTTTAAGCCTATTTCAAATGTTGATGAGGTCTCCCGAGTTATCTCTTTTATTAAAGAGTGAATATCCTCATACATCTCCTTAGAGCTGCTCTCTTCCACCTTTGTCTGAAGATAAAAAGACATGGGTTAAGACTAATTATCTTTGTCAGAATTTAACATGTTTTATGTAATTTTTGTCATATTTGTCATCTTAACCCTTCAACTGCCCCACCAAGAAAAAAATGTTTGAATGGCAGTTCTTAAAGGTTTAAGACACCCTCCAGTACTTTTTTTGAAGATTTAAACAGATTTGTGTGTGTTGAGCATCAGTTAAGACACTGTTAGCACCTGTCAGCTTTAATTGTAGGGAAAACTGGATAATTTTGAGCTTTTGTCAGCTAATTTCATCTTCCGGGTTTAAAATAATTTTTGGGGCGGGATCAAAATCGGTGACGTATCGCGAATCTGTTAGTGGAGTGATGATGCGTCGGTTTCTCATTATTATTCCTAGCTGAGTTTTCTAATCCTATGAGAAGACCCTGCTTCTTAATTATTCATGACTGCACTTGCTTTCCGGCTAATGGTTGAAATAGATAGGGCAAAAGAGCTGCTGCACTGCTATCCATTGTGTCTGCATTCAGACTCGAGGATTGAGGAGGAGAGAAGTCCTCTCCATTTATAGTGTTTATATAGCCATGATTATCTTAATAATGATATAAATTGTGGTTATGTGTATAGGAAATTTTGAATAACATATGTAACAGTTAAAATTAAATTACTTACTGTTTATTTCTTTGCATTTTAACTTTGTAAGCTATAAAATCATGTGTCTTCTCACGGCTTGTGTCTCATTTTGTGAGCCAACTGACAACCGTTGTTTGCTCCCCTCTTTCTCTCCTGCTCTGCTGGCCACGCCCACTCCTTCCTCTGCTCGCAGAGCTCCACGCCCATTTCAGAGCATTTTTTTTTTTAAATTCTGAGGTAGACTTGAACCGAAAGAGGGGGGTTTCATGACCCTTTAACTCCTAATGTCGCTAGTTAACACACTCAAAGCATTTTTTTCAACACATTCTATAATTTCTAAAATATCAGCCTCTACCAAATGGTTGATACAGTTGAAGTCAGAATTATTAGCCCCCCTGAATTATTAGCCCCGTTTATTTTTTTCCCCAATTTCTGTTTAACGGAGAGATTTTTTTCAACACATTTCTAAACATAATAGCTTTAATAACTCATTTCTAATAACTGATTTATTTTATCTTTGCCATGATGACAGTAAATAATATTTTGCTAGATATTTTTAAAAGACACTAGTATTTAGTTTAAAGTGACATTTAAAGGCTTAACTAGGTTAATTAGGTTAACTAGGCAGGTTAGAGTAATTAGGCAAGTTATTGTATAATAGTGGTTTGTTCTGTAGACTATCCAAAAAAAATTAGCTTAAAGGGGCTAATCATTTTGTCCTTAAAATGGTGTTTGAAAAATTAAAAACAGCTTTTATTCTAGCTGAAATAAAACAAACAAGACTTTCTCCAGAAGAAAAAATATTATCAGACATACTGTGAACATTTCCTGAATCTGTTAAACATCATTTGGGAAATATTTAAAAAAGAAAAAAAAATTCAAAGAGGGACTAATAATTCTGACTTCAACTGTATGTCAGTTTATGGTAAAAGTACTGGAAATAATACATATACTATGAAAATATGAAGTGTAAGACCAATTTATTTAAAAACATAATCAAAATAAAACATTTTTGAATACTAAATCGCTTTTATTTTTTGAAGTATGCTATAAATATT
Organism: Danio kyathit; assembly: GCA_903798195.1. Lineage (NCBI taxonomy): Eukaryota > Metazoa > Chordata > Actinopteri > Cypriniformes > Danionidae > Danio > Danio kyathit. The sequence goes on along the minus strand of LR812523.1, from coordinate 39,162,224 downwards.
TCAGATTCTCATTTAACATGTTTTCTTGTCTGTTTGTTTTACAATAAAACCAAATTCAAGTGTAGTAGTGCAACAGGATTATGTTTGTTTGATTTTTTTGTAAACCAACAATGCTGTGTGTGCGAACCATTATTTAAAACACTCATTCTTTAAATGACTTTAACAGTCATTATTTAAAACAGTCAAAACATGGTCAACCATTTGGTAGAGATGGCAGTCAAAGGGTTAAGGTAATTTTTATTGGATGTTTACTGGTTTGCTTGCAATAAATCCTCAGAGCATTTGTAAAACTAAAGTTGAAATCATTCACCAAGTAAACTGAAAGACCTACCTCATAGTGGAGAACGCCAACATTCCAGGGCAGTCGGTTATATTCCAATGAATTAGGATCTCGGATCCGGTTACATTGGCCATTATAGGCTTTGTTATCAAAGGGATTATTTCGAGGTCCAGATCCTAGAATATTTATTCTGTAAAGACATAATTGTGATTACAAAGATACACACAGACTTTGTATATGCAAGAATGTAATGATACTTGCAGTCTTTGTGTTGTTTAGTCAATTATTTATTTATGTATTTAATTTTTTTTACATTTTTGTCACATTATTTCATTCATTTGGCTTCAAAGTGGAGCAGTGGGTAGCACGATCGCCTCACAGCAAAAAGGTCGCTAGTTCGAGCCCCGACTGGGTCAGTTGGCATTTCTGTGTGGAGTTTGCATGTTGTCCTCCTGTTCTCGTAGGTTTCCTCTGGGTGCTCCGGTTTCCCCCAGTCCAAAGACATGCAGTATAGGTGAATTGAATAAGCTAAATTGGCCGTAATGTGTGTGTATAGGTGTTTCCCAGTGTTGGGTTGCAGCTGGAAGGACATCCACTGCGTAAAACATATGCTGGATAAGTTGGCGGTTCATACACCTGATGAATAAAAGAGACTAATCAGAAAAGAAAATGAATGAATGAATAATTTCAATCATTCATTCATTTTCCTTATTCCCTTTGTTCATCAGAGGTTGCCACAGCAGAATGAACCGCCAACTTATCCAGCATATGTTTTACACAGCGGATGCCGTTTCAGCTGCAACCCAGTACTGAGAAACATCCATATATTCTCATTCACACATATATACTACAGCCAATTTATTTTATTCAATTTACCTATAGAGCATTACAAACACGGGACATGCAAACTCCACATAGAAATGTCAACCAGAACTCGAACCAGCGACCCTCTTGCTGTGAAGCGACAGTGCTAACCACTAAGCCATCGTGTCGCAGTCACATTATTTCTGCTTTAAAATTATATATATTTGTGTTCAATAGCAATGACAGGCACATTTCAATCAAACATTAAAATTCTGTTTTCATTTACTCACCCTCTACTTGTTCACTCTTTGAATTTGTATTTATTTTTGTATTTTGGAAGTCAATGGCTACCAGTTATTCATTATGTGTGACTCAGATCTGTTTTTGTCATGACTATGAGAACAGCCCAAACCGCATTTAATCTGATCTTTTCAATTCCGATTTGTGCCACTTTCATATGTGGTATTAAATATGATACAGGTCTGATGTTTTGCAATCCGACCACAGTGTGAACAGTTATGTAGGATTTCATGTGACTTTTACATCATTTTTGATCGACATGCGTCATTATTCTGTACTGGTTAGTGCTGCAAACACCCTCTACTCCTCAGCGGCATAGCAGAATAGCACACAGAGCAAATACTTGAAAAATGAAGGTTGTTCATTTTGAATATTTTTTGAATGACAACTTGTTGCTCATTAACCCTTGATGAGTTCACTACACACCAGTGGTCAGATCAAATAACAAATCATTAGTGTTTTTGATCACAAAACACTTATTTTAGATTTCAAACACTGAAATACACATTAGTACTAGCAAAACAAACATTTACAGATAAAAACCACAGCAGTTGTCTGTAAATACGGCAATAATCATATTAAGCATAATCTGACAACGCGCTTTATTCACACAGTACACACACTGTGTGCATAACTGGACATTTATGTGCTGAGTGTAGTTGTACTTTTGCGCATGCGGGTCAGTTTAGGACCATGATCTGTTCACACTGGAAAGCTGATATTTGCCACATTGATAGAAACAGTGTGAACAGCTATGCAAAAACATCAGATTTGAGAAAAAATCAGATTTGAGCACTCACAGCCTCGCAGTGTGAATGTAGCCTTAGTATAGTGAGTACATTTTAGGGTAATCTATCCCTTTAATATCATGAGTTATAGTCATAAAGAGATAAAAAAAAAAAATGCTCCAACCCGTATCCAGCTTTGAGGGCTATGTCCGACTCAAATACAGCTGTCTTGCCGCAAGGTGATCTTATGAAGTCACAGTCTTCTTCATCAGACTCATCAGTCGGGCCACAGTCGTTATCCCCATTACATCTGAGATTTTTGGTTATGCACATTCCTGAGGGGAGAGTGACAATCTTAATACTTAATATTGTTTAGCAATTCACCCTATACTCTCAGAAAAAAGGTACACAGTGGTACAAATAATGTTCCTTAAGGAACAGTTTTGTAGCTTTGTAAATTTGTACCTTATATGGTACAGAAAAGATTTCTTATCCTCTTAAGGCCCAAGGTGTTTTTTTACATGCATTTTTTATTTCTCTTTGCTATTTGGGCTTATTCGAACCTAATTAGAATAAAAATCCAACTATCATCTATTGATATGATGTACTTTTAGAGAAACATGATGTCTAAATATTTGGACTCGTGGTCTGAATTTACATAAAACACTTTTTCATGAATTTTTTTAATGCATATATAATTTAGAATTTTTTTTTTTAACTTGCTTTGACTATCAGAGAGTTAAAACAACAATTTTTCCCCATTTTGGACAGTTAAAAATAGGGTTTGGGACTAAAATGTGCTGTCCACGTATGTGGACACTCGGGCCCTATGATACTGTTCTGTGCCTTTATGGTACAATTTAAATGAAGGTACACAATTGTTCTCATAAAAAAAGTACAAAAGTGTTGAACAACTCCTTTATAACAATATCTATGAAAATAAATATGACTGGAAAGGCAAAGTGATTTTATGAATAATTTCCATATTAAAACATGAATCATCATTTAAAAGCATATGCTAAAAGAAACTCATAAACATTAATTATTAAGTTCTATAAAACAATACAACTGGTAAAACAAAACTATAGTTGTTGTAAACTAAACATTTAAGGCATTTTTAATAAACATTTGGTAAGCAATTTCTGATAAATACATTTTCATTATTGATATCCGCACCTTTTCGTTTACTTTCCACTACGCACATGAGCTTGCAAAAGTCCTGCATGTGCAAAATGTTCATGCAGACATTTTGATTTAATTTAAATTAAATTAACTTTTAAGTGATTACAAAGGTATTGCGTGAAAATTGGAGAAAAAAAGTTTTATATTGTAAAAGGGAGAATGTATTTTTGTGAAAAGTGTTGTGAAATGTGTAGCAAAAAATAGATCTTTTGAATTACAGTTGAAGTCAGAATTATTAGCCCCCCTTTGAATTTTCTTTTTTTAAATATTTCCCAAATGATGTTTAACAGAGCAAGGAAATTTTCACAGTATTTCCTATAATATTTTGTCATCTGGAGAAAGTCTTATTTGTTTTATATCGGCTAGAATAAAAGCAGTTTTTAATCTTTTAAAAAACATTTTAAGGTCAAAATTATTAGCCTCTTTAAGCTGTTTTTTTCCCTATAGTCTACAGAACAAACCATCGTTATACAATAACTTGCCTAATTACCCTAACCTGCATAGTTAACCTAATCAACCTAGTTAAGCCTTTAAATGTCACTTTAAACTAAATGCTAGTGTCCTTTAAAAAATATCTAGCAAAATATTATTTACTGTAATCATGGCAAAGATAAAATAAACCAGTTATTAGAGATGAGTTATTAAAACTATTATGTTTAGAAATGTGTTGAAAAAATCTGCTCTCAGTTAAACAGAAATTAGGGAAAAAATAAACAGGGGGCTAATAATTCTGACTTCAACTGTATGTTAAAGTATTTTTTATTCTTTATTTTAAATGGAAAATGTGCATTTACACAAAAAGAAACTTTTTTTTTTAAACATTGTTTAAAAATGGATTTGATGTTTTATATTTACTGAAAATTATTTGGCGCATTTTGGATATAGCAAAATGCCTATAAATAGTTCTTGAAGGAACACATTTGACACTGTTAACATAAGTGTCTTGTTACTGTAGTGGTACCTTCATGGATCAAATTTGTACCTTTGTTAAAGGTACAATATTGTATCTGCAGGTTTTAAAAACCAAAGATACATTTTGGTTTGCCATGGGACAAATCATGTCCTTAAAAGTACAAACTGAAATGGTACAACTTTGTGTCTTTACCTTAAGGTACAATTCTGTTTCGTAAAAAGGTACTGCCCCAGTGACAAGGCTTTGTACCTTCTTTGGTACAACATTGTACAATTTTTTTCTGAGAGTGTACAGCAAAACATCTGCCGGCCATCTTAGTAGTAAAAAAATACTGACTTGTATGGGTGCACTGCCACTGAGAGCTTTTGCAGACAGGAGGATCGTCCATCTGGCATTTGGTTCTGGGTACACAAAGTCTCCGGTCTCCAATTGGATTTGTGCAGACAGTGCCCTTAAACTGTCCAAAGACCTCAATACCCCTAGAGCGATACTGCGTTACACAGACACAGGGGAATGCCTCATATTTCTTCAGTTTGGTGAATTATTATGAAATGCAGAAGAGGAGAGGTAGAAAGAATGACAGAGGAGAAGAGGAACTCCAGTACCGTGGTGTTAGTGCAGGGGTCGCAGGGTGACCACTGGGACCAGGCACTCATTTTGCAGTCAACTGGTGGTGGATCGTTAATTTGCCGCACCTCCCGTCTGGATCCTTGCCTTTAAGAAAGATACATTACGATCAGATTTATTATCTTTGCAATTCTCAAATTAAACGTAAACAGAAAGGTATACACGCCATTATTTTGTTGTCAAATTTGCGCATACATACACAGGGTCTGTTATGCTCTTTCCATTAACCTGATAAAAAAGACATATTGTCACACATAAAGCAGCTAAAGCCTTCATGGTGAAGCTCAGGACAGTTCACTGAATGTAGGAATGTGTACACTTGTATTTAAGCATTGGTTTACTGTTAATAATTAAAATGAACCTTTTAGAGTTGACCAGAGGTTTGTGTACATCTCTGTGCTTTCCCAAACATCACATGATAACACGCCGTTTACCATAATCGCCTAATGCTGAACTGTTACATCAACATATTTAGAGCTAAGTATACAAATATTCACTGTAAAGATATTTTATATAGTAGTTTTAAAGATGAAGAACTTTTCAATCAAATATATCCTCAGTCTCTAATATAAAATTAAGTTTGTTCTTTTTTGGGGTAGAGCTTTTAAAATGTTAAAAATGCTTAAATAATAAAACTAATGTCAAATAAATAAAACCATAAGCAGGTAAGTCCATGCACAAAGCAGCTTTTTTCTGGCCATGAGAGCATTGATTTCAGATGCATGTTGAAATCTCAAACAAATACTATTGACACATCTTTCTTTTATTGACAAGTCCAAAAGTTTGTAGGGTTTTGAGACTTAGCTGTTTATTTGGTTGATGTCAATAAATCTTAATATTACCACAAAATCCTCAGTATCCCAGTATCACTTCAGCCTGAATTCTTAAAATTGAAAGTATCAGACATAAAGAAGTGTTTTTGCTTTATTTACAGGATTTGTATTGGCTTTTTAGTAGGACAACATAGACTGTCCTGACATAGACTGTCATACAGGCTTTTCACACTTATTTTACTGCATGTACTTAATGGAGAGTTCCATTGAACGCATTTGTATTTCCTCTATTTGGTTTAGATCATATTTATTAGGTTGGACTCAAATTCATTCATTCATTCATTTTCCTTCAGCTCAGTTCCTTTATTAATCAGGGGCTGCCACAGCGAAATGAACCGCCAACTTATCCAGCATATGTTTTACACAGTGGATGCCCTTCCACCTGCAACCCTGTACTGGGAAACAACCATACACTCTCATTCACACACATACACTACAGCCATTGTTTATTCAATTCACCTATAACGCATGTCTTTGGACTGTGAACCGAAGCATCTGGAGGAAAAGCCACAGGGAGAACATGCAAATTCCACACAGAGATGCCAACTGACCCAGCCGGGGCTCGAACCAGTGACCTTCTTGCTGTGAGGCGATTATGCTGCCCACTGCGCCACCGTGACGCCCAAATAAAATCCAGTTTGTTTACATTAAATGTTTCAGATCATGGACTTATTCTCATATAAGTGGCATGCATTAGGACTTGGTTTTAGGTCCCCTTCTTTTTATTAATAATTTTTGCCATTAGGTCTTATTTTGCACACATTTGGTATGGATTTCGAATGTTTCTCGAATGTTTTGTAGGCTCAAAACTACAACCTTCCTGTCTTTTGGCTTATTTATTCGAAATTAAAATACACACAATTTTTAACAGTGATTTTTAACAATTTTCAACTGAGATCCTATAAGCTAGGGAAAAAAATATGACTATTGACACTGAGTATTGAAAGCTCTGTTATCTCTCTTTCCCTGTTTTCAGAGTGACCTATCAGAAGCATGCACTAAATCTGTGCCAAGTCAGCTGTCTTCTCCACACATCAAATTCAGCCGTGTCACAAAACAATACAGCTCTGAGGGATTCTTTGTGCAGGGTCAAAGAGGAGTGTTGGCCAGGCGAAGTGGAGATCCTGTCCTGTACGCTAAAGCTATGTGCTGAGAACACCACTTTTTAATGTTTCAGACACTTCCTCTCAGCTCACTCAGGAAGGTGCAGGGGGACGTGAACTGCACTTATCTCCTCTTTTCCTGTTTTTGGTCACTATTCTTATGCAGGGTTTGTGCAGGATTCTTCAGATTAGCCAAGCTTCAAACCAAAAATGAGATTTATTTAAGATATTTGGTCACACTTTATTTTGATGGTCCGTTTGTTGAATTTAAGTTACATTGCATCTACATGCCAACTAATTAGCATTAGATTATAAGTAGACTGTCAGGTTGGGGTTAGGGTTGAGGTTGGGGTTAGGGTTAGTGTAAGTTGACATGTACTTGAAAGTTTCTTATAGTCAGTTAAATGTCTGTTGAAGGAGCAGTATCAACAGATATTAAGCAGACAGTCTACTAATACTCAAATGGACCATCAAAATAAAGTGTTACCAGATATTTTTGCTCATCAAGGAGAAGATTGGTGAAGAGCAGTATTGAAAACTCAAAAATACACCATCTAGAGTTTTTTTTTTTGCTTTGTCAGTTCTGTGATTTAGGCACCTTTAAGAAATAAAAGTTGAGAAAAATCAGATATTAGGTGAAGATTGTTTTATGAAATGTTCCTAGTGTAAATGTGTCAATAATTTTGTTTTAGTAATATGTCTTGCTAAATTCTTAATTTGAATTCAATTTAAAAATTATTTTTCTATGTTAGATAATGGCAACAAAAGTTTTTATTTGGCCTCTAGACTGTGTGTCTAAATTTCTGATGAATGACCCTCATGACTGCTTTCAGGGTCACATTTAGCCATAAGACTTGATGCACGCATATTAATAGTCAGTCATTCAGGTGAGAGCATTGTGTTCTAGAACTCCTCCTGAAGCAGGTGGGCTTTTTAAAAATATATATAAATTATTATTATTATTTTTATAAGGTATCCAAATTCTCTTGATTTATCAATGGATGTTTCTAATGTACGTGGTGTCCTAAAGTAATTGAGGGATTATGAAAAATCTGTAAATTGTCAGAGATTACATGAAGACCGTTTCATGGATTTTTAAGTGTGGTTTATTTATATACTAATTCCGAGAGGATCACGTGCTTATGATCAACACGGCTGGCACCTTATCAGCTTCGTAATCTGCCCTATTAGATGATTACGGACACACTATAAATAACCAGATATTTCACTCCAGTTATCTTCGTCTCGAAGTTCCCCCCTCCTTCCACCCCTCCTTCCACCCTTTCCTATAGGGCGACACGGCGGCCCAGTGAATAGCACTGTTACCTCACAGCAAGAACGCCACCAGTTCAACCTCCCATTGACCCGGTTGGCGTTTCTGTGCAGAGTTTTCATGTTCTCCCCGTGTTCGCGTGGGTTTCCCCCGGGTTCCCCGGTTTCCTCCCACCGTCCAAAAACATACACCATAGTCAATCGACTAAACCAAATTATTGTCTAAGACAACTTTAGTTTACACTTTTCACACGGCGATAAGCGGGGGAGTTCTCGAGACCTTCCTGAGCTCGAACTTCCCTCTCGCCCTTCTAACGGGAGGGAGCCCCGGGCTCGAGGATATACAAGCTCAGGGCTCTCTCCCGGGACAGCATGCCAATTACTCTTTATTGATCATCAGCTAAGTGTGAACTCTTGAAATAGGTGTTCTCCAATGATAAGCTGTAAGATTTTTACTCTATTATCTTGATTGTCTGATCAGCCTTAAGAAATGACTGATGTTATTTAATATGCAGGATTCTTCAGATTGAACAAGCTTCAAACCAAAAATGAGAAGATTGGTGAAGAGCAGTATTGAAAACTCAAAAATACACCATCTAGACCTTTTTATTTTCTTTGCCAGTTCTGTAATTTATACATTCATTCATTCATTTTCTTTTGGCTTAGTCCTTTTATTAATCTGGGCCCGCCAAAGCGGAATGAACCGCCAACTTATTCAGCATATGTTTACGCAGCGGATGCCCTTCCATTCACAACCCATCACTGGGAAACATCCATACACTCATTCACACACACACTCATACACTACGGTCAATTTTAGCATACCCAATTCACCTGTACCGCATGTCTTTGGACCGGAGCACCCGGAGGAAACCCACGCGAACATGGGGAGAACATGCAAACTCCACACAGAAATGCCAACTGACCCAGCTGAGGCTCGAACCAGCGACCTTCTTGCTGTGAGGCGAACGTGCTACCGTTATTAATACATTGTTAAGAAAAAAGTAATATATAAACAATACATTTTTAGCATTTTATTCATTGTAGATTGACCAAACTTGGGAAAATGTGTTTTAAAGCATCATCGCTTTACATTTACAATATTTTTAGATGATTAAAATGTGCTCTGTTTCAGTAAATAATAAATAAATTGAAGTTTTTTTTTTACCTTGATGAACAAAAGACGAACTAATTTAGTGTAGTTTATACACTTACTACACACAAAATCCTGGTTGCCTTAAATTTTTAAGCTGAATCAAATTAACGTTATGAGGCCATGGAGCTTATATCATGTTAACCTGACTTAAAACAACTTGCATTACTTATAAAATTAGGTCAGAACATGATTAACTTGGTTTAATAAGTTACAATGAATAAAAAAATATGCTGTTATGACTATTTGATCATATAATCTTTTACAGAGTACACTGTAAAACCCCAAAAGTTAAGGTAACTCAAATCATTTGAGGAAACCGATTGCTACAAAACATTTGAGTTAAAAAACTAATCTATATAAGTACTGTGAACTTACTCCATTTAAGTTGAAGTAATGAGGTATTTAATTAACTTATTACCTTCAACACTGAGTTCAAAACTCTTTTCAAATGAGTAGAATTAACTTTCAGTACATTTCATTTCATTTAATAAAGTTGACTGTTGGGTTTCACAGTGCAGCAAAAAGTCTTGTAGGACATATTTAGAACAAGAATCTTTTGACATATTAAAACATATTTTTAAATGCCATCTAACAATATTTGACATTTTTAAATGTCTTTATTTGTGTTTAACAGAAGAAGGGAACTCATAAAGGTTTGAAATACCACATGATAGAGAGTAAATGGTAAGGTACTTTCATTTTTGGGTGAAATATCTATTTTACTCCTTTCTCCAATTTAGTTTTGCATAGCATTTCTTTACCATTTTCTTGTAATTTTTCTTCCTCTTGACCCACTCTGACTCTTAAATGTCAGCAGAGGAACGAAAGATAGAAAATTAAATTTGAGGCTTTCAGAATTACTCAGTGCTTAATGAAAAAAAACCCAAACGTTTTGAAAAATAGGTTGTATAAACTCTCATTTTAACAAACCTTTCAAGAGACAGTGCCTGCTTAATTCGGAACAAATAGGTTTGTGTTCATCAAACGCTCAAGGTTGCGGTTGTGGGAAATGGGCAGAAATGGGGTTATAAAGGTGGAGTGAAGGTGCGCGATACCTGCGGGAGGCGCTCGAGTCTCTGTCAGTGAGTTTGGCACAGTTTGAGGAGGCCGAGGAGCGCCTGTGTCTGCTCAAAAGAGTGCTTTTGGTTTCTCACTCATTCAAGCTATCCACGCAGCTCATCTGCACCATCCTGAGTTTGTTATCGTTGTTTCAGGCGCAGATTTCAAGAATGCACGATTGCGGTAAGCGCAGCTTCTGTTGTTATCTCTGGCTTTCTTCTGTTTGTCTTAACATAATCCTGTCAGTTTGGCGCGTGTTGGTGTATGGACATATTAATCAACTGAGATAAAAGTAAAAAAAAAAAAGTTTCGAAGTTTGGTTGTATTTAAATGGACTTGGCGTGGTTACAGGTGTTAAGCTGAGCTTGAAGTTGGCCACGTGCCATAAAAGACCACGAGCCTCTTTATATATTCTTTCAAACACTAAATACAAGCATGTGCAAACAATTGTGTGTGTAGCTATAAAACGTATATAGGCTATTGTGTAAAACAGAACAAGTTTTGTATTGTACCACAATTTCCACTACGTAGTGCTAAAAAACGTGTATTAGTAAATCACTTATAATCTTTACCAAGTTCATAAGTGTTATGTTTTGCTAAAGGATGTTTATTCATTTATCATTTTATTCTGTGCTATTAGTAATGCATTGGGCATTTTGTGCATGGCTAATATGTAACTTTGCTGGTTGTAATAGTGCTGATGTGCGTCAGTTTATGAACACCCTCAACTGTTGCTGAATCCTCTGTTTTAATGAAACTTTAGTGACTTTTGGGTTCATTTAAGTTACTGAACAGCCAGGACCATTAGAACAAGTCCTCATCTGAGTATAAACAAGTTATTATGTGAGGCAGTTCACTGAATGTTGTGCTGAAACGGACAAACAAAACAAGCCCATCATAAAATTTAAGCATTTTAAGGTTTTACCATATTATGTTGATCGTTTTTAATAGAAGTTCTAATGGCCCCTGTGGGTTTCTACTAGACTTTTGTTTTTTTAAGACATTATGATTCATCCACACCACAGAATCCATTAAAATGCACAGGTTTTAATGGTTTACTGTTGATCATTTGTTTCTAATGTTTTTCGGGGTTTTTTTTTATTGTGGAAACTTTTTTTTTTTTTTTTTTTTTTTTTCTTCTTTGCCTTAGCAGTAGTGTCCCCTTTTTAATAGAAGGTCCCAGTCTCACACATTTGGACATCGTAAGTGTTTTCTTGTGACCTTTTAAATTGGTCCTTTTTTTTAATTTGCTAATCTGGGTTGGTTGACTTATTACCCTGGAGCAGTCTTGTTACATGGGTATAATTTGACAATAGGCAAAAACATATTGTGTATCAAAATGATAGATTTTCTTTCTTTTATGCCAGAAACAATCAGATAATAAGTAAAGATTGTGTTATTTAAAATGTTCCTGGTGTAAATGTCAATGTATTTATTTATTTTTTTTGTAATATGCTTTGCTAAATTCTTAATTAGAATCCAATTGAAAAGTAATTTTTCTCTGCCTAATTAACAGAACGTTTTTTTTATTTGGCTTTTAGACTGCTTTCTGGTTCAGGGTCACATATAGCTATTAGACTTGATGCACACATTTATGAATCTAAATTAATACATCTTAAACTCATCCTGAAGCAAGTGGGCGTTTTTTTTTTTTTTTTTTTTTTTTTTTTTTTTTTTTTTTTTTTTTTTTTTATATAAATGTATCCAAGTTCTCTTGATTCATCAATGGATGTTTCTAATGTATGTAATGTCCTAAAGTAATTGAGGGATTATGCAAAATCTATGAATTGGTAGACATTACATGGACACCTGTTCTCGTTTTTTTTAAATACCTGTGCTTCAGTGATAAGCTGTAAGATTTTTACTCTGTTATCTTGATTAGCTGATCAGCTGCAGGAAATAACTGATATTAAACCGTTTAACTGGATGTTGCTTGTGCATTATAATAGGAATATACTGCTCAAACCCTTGTTTAAGTAACTTCCTTTTTGCACTTCACAGCAAAAAGATTTAATGATCGTGTAAAAATGTTATCACCATTATATTATGTCCTTATGTGAGATGGGATGCAGATTATTGCTTGCTTTTTTTTTTTTTTTTTTCTTTTTCCACTCATTCTCTTGCTACTCTTGTTTTATGGTTGTCTCATGTTTGACCCTGCACACCTGGCTGTAATAAGAGTTATCTTACAGCAATTCTGCCACTGTTTTCCGCTCTTGATAATCATAACTCTGCTGATAAACTCTTCATATCTCTACTTCGGGCTGTCTTTGTCAGCTGTTGAGGGTCATAAAGACATCACTGTTTTACCATTTGAGAATTCAAAGGTTTACCTCATTTTAAATTATTCTAGAAGTAATTTTTTATGGCAATCAGTAACTTGATTTGCCCATTTAGAATTTTGCTGCATTATTTATTGTATACGAATATGTAATTCCACTTAAAAGTAGGGTGGTGTGGTCCTTTTTCTTCTTTTTTTTTTTTTTTTTTTTTTTTTTTTTCTTGTGAAAGAAAATGATGAGCATGCTGCTCATGGTCTTATGACCAGATAGAACTTTGGGTTAATTATAAAACGTTAACGCATTATAGCAATTGGCATCCATTTGGATGTGTCTGCTATTGGAATGGGTCCTCCAATTCATCTTTCAGCTCTTTTCTCAAATGGCATTTGCTGCATTAGTTATGTAAATGCATAATCTTGTCTACATATGGGTCATTACAAATTCATCTTGGATCAGGAACAGATAATCTGAGTTCATCAGATTTTTTTCCCTCCATGTAAACTAGGAAAAGTAATTCTGCCCCAGGAGAAGCACTGATAGATGTTTGGTTAATCTTGAGAATCATGGGATTTGCGATGTGTTTTTAGGGCAGATGAGCTGCTGGAAAAGGATTAACAAGTTTTAATTGCTCAACCTTTGATCAGTCCACCTTTGCTCTTGCTCTCTCATTCCTCTCTCTGCTGAGAAATACACAGAAAGCGCTGTTTTCTGCTCATAAGGTATGCCTTTCGGACTATTTAATTTCTTTCTTTCTTTTTTGGTCAAATGATCCTTTGGTTGAATAAGGCAATTTTAATTCAATTTAACTGAAGTCTTTGCAGAAGTTACTTGTTTGCTGGTGTATCTTCTTGAGTGGCGTAACTGATTTTGTTTGGGAAGAGCCTTTTCCTTCTAAGGAAATGATGATCGTGATGATGATGATGATGATTCTGTGCTCCCTTATTATTTCTTACTGTTACAGGGTATCTGTTTTGATTTGATTTAAAATGCACTTTATTGATTCCATGATGGAAATTAGCTTTTACTATTGGAGATAAGGTGTACTTATTAAATGAGGGAGTAATTCTTGCCTCCTTGTGATGATTTTACCCTTAATGTCATTTTGATTCCTGTATTATATTTCAGGAATCGGAAGACTTATTTGGCACTTTTTGTTTTGTTTTGCCTACTAAGCAGGAAGTGTTTTCCTGCTGACATGGTTTCCTCTCCTTCCTCTGCATTTTTCACTAGCAGAATCTATAGCTCTACTATACTCTAATTTTTATTATTATTAAATGTCCACAAGAGACTATCTGAATTTGAACATGTAAATGGAAAAAAAAAAGTTTTTTTTTTAAATATATAAAGCAGGGAAAAACAGTTCCTGTGACTGAATATTTTTTTTAGAGATTCACAATACGATATACATCCACATCAGTTCTTTTTATTTATTTTTTGTTGTCATCTGTATTTGCCTGATATTTAGAATGTTAAATAATGGATTTTTCAGCTAGTCAGACACTACGGATGTGCTCATCTTATTATTATTATTATTATTTATTTATTTTTTCAAATGTATTTATCTTCGAGCTGCTTCCTTGTCTTTTTTGTTTTTATGATCAGTCACAATTTGTTGTCCTATATCTGTTATCTTATTGGCCTACAAATATACAATTTATTGGTAGTTAGTATTGCAATGAATGAATGAATCCATAAATATTGTGAATGAAAGCGATATTGGTCTCATTTTTGGCTAACACTGTCAATTTTGTCTTTTTATCTTCATCCAGGCCCAGTGCTGAGAATGTGTGCTTGCTGAATATCCCACCTGTGTTTCCCCTCCCCCTTTATTTTTGCCTCTGGGCTGTTTCCCCCCCACACTTTTTTTGCTTTAATTTTCCTGTAATAACACACTCACCATGTCACAGTCACCTGAAGCTGAGCCTGTAACTGTGGTACCAGCAGAACCAGCATCAACCACTGATCCAGCATGTGTCACAACCACTGCACCCGTGACCAGAACTTCATTCTGGAAGGAAAGGAGAAAAAGTACAGTCTGGCGGCCTCTTTTAATCTTCACCGAGTTATTGCTAGATCTAGATGATTTTACATTTTTATAAATTTATTAAATGATGAGTTTGTCCTGTTTCTTTACAGTCCCAGAGAAGACAGACGAGTTCCTCCTGGCCAGATTTCAGGGTGATGGAGTGAGATATAAAGCCAAACTTATTGGTGTGGATGATGTTCAAGATGCAAGGGGGGATAAAATGTGTCAGGATTCCATGATGAAACTGAAGGTACTGATACAAGATGGCTGCCATTTAAAAAAAAAAAAAAAAAAATTGTAGTCCATGTATTAAAGATGTGAAGTATTGAAGTAAAATGTATGTCTGTTGAGAATTGCCAATAATAATTAAACTTTAGTTTATTTATGCTAGTAACTTCCTTATCTGGCTTGGGCTTCTCGAGGATATACGGGGACTAATACAAATCCCTGTTTTAATGGTTTATTCAATGAAGCAGCATTAATTTAAACCAGGGGTCACCAAACTTGTTCCTGGAGGGCCGGTGTCCTGCAGATTTTAGCTCCAACCCTAATCAAACACACTTGAACAAGCTAACCAAGGTCTTGCTAGGTATACTTGAAACACCCAGGCCGGTGTGTCGAGGCAGGTTGGAGCTAAACCCTGCTGGGACACCGGCCCTCCAGGACTGAGATTGGTGACCCCTGATTTAAACAATTTCATATAATTTTATTTGGACACTAAGCAAGTGAGTGTCTTTTTTTTAATTAATTGATAATTGAATCTTTGACTCATTCACAGATCAATTTACACAATGACACACAAATGGCTTTGGGTTTTTATTATTATTATTTTCCTTGCAGAAGCTGAAAAAATACACAAAATGGTGTCTAAAATGTATTATATTTATTTTGTTTGTCTTGATTTTAAAAACAAAACAAAAAAAGGTCCTAATACAGATTTGTACCTTATAACTCTAGCTGCATTCTAACATGCATAACACATTATTTTATGTGAAAATTACTTCCCAAGTTTTTTTTTTCTCCCAGTACTGGGTTACAGCTGGTAGGGCATCCGCTGTGTAAAATATATGCTGGATAAGTTGGCAGTTCATTCCGTTCTGGTGAGCCCTGATTAATAAAGGGACTAAGCCAAAAAGAAAATGAATGAATGACTTTCCAAGTTTATATAACAAAAGAAAAATCTGATAAGCTGACCATCAGATATTTAATTTCTTTTTTTTTTTTTTTTTTTTTTTTATATATATATAAAGTTGTTTAGATTTTGGTGCATTTAGGGTTGTTGTTGTTGTTGTTGTTTTTATCATAATTATTATTGTTCATTAATTGTACAGTGATTTGTTGTTTTGTGTGCAGGGCATGGCAATAGCTGCTCGTTCTCAAGGCAAGCACAAGCAAAGAATATGGATAAACATCTCTTTAACAGGAATCAAAATTGTTGATGAGAAAACTGGGGTGAGTGGTTCCATAGACTCTTCAGTAAATCAAAGTCAGTATTGACTTTATAGAACACTCTGTGTCTAATCACGCTTTGTATCTCTCTTTCAGGTGATTGAGCATGAACATGTGGT